>ML791232.1:140448-223983 GCA_009831015.1 Picea engelmannii
GTGTGTGTTTGTGTGTGTGTGTGTATGTATGTATTATATATTAATATTAATATTAAACCTTACTAACAATCTATAATGGGGGCATCTACAAAAGATTTCAAGCCCAAAAAGGGTCTTAGGAAAGGGTTCCCTCTCTCACTTCTAGTGTTCTGTCATATTCAAAACTTATGCTCCATGTTTGCTTGAGCTCCAAAGGTTCCACATTCACCAAACCTTTTTCTTCAATAGTATAATAAAACAAACCTACTAAATCCTCTTAACTTCTCCCTTCACCCCATATCTCTCCCATCTTCCTTACTAAATTCAAGACCCCCCATCACATACCACATCCTAAGATGGTAAGGATATACCAATTATATTATTTAATCAATGATCTTTCCTACTATGACTAAGCCTACAACAATTAACAAACATTACCTCCTTATTGAGATCCCAAATATATAATGAGAAAATGATGGTTGGGTATAGGAAGAGGTGATGTTTAAGTTGGTGTGATGAGTTCCTTCCCATGACCTATCACATCTCCCTACCATAACACATTTTAATGAATAAAAATTTAATCAGTCTATACTTCTAGACTAAACTCTTAATGGAGTTCTTCTTTCAGGTGCTCTCATACCCCTAATATTTATGAAGATACATATCATTTCTTTCTCTTTTGAGAGTTCATCACTACTTTAAGGGCCTCCTTGATGCATTATTGTATGCTAGAGGGAACTCTTTCATATGATTACTTGTTTACTATATGTAAATAGACTTTATCCCTTGACTAACCTTCACCTCCCTCATGTTTTGATATAGGTCCATTCCTCCCTCCCCTAAAGTCTCCTTATCCTTTATTTTTTCCTATGAAAACCATATGTTAATTGATAATTCTAATGAGAAATTGTTATAATATCCTCACCCCCTCTCACTCCCTAATATTATGTAGAACTATCCTCTAAATCCTTGAATGTTAGAATGATACTTCCCTTATTTTTAAAGGTTTATTTGAAGTATGAAATTGTTTGTCACAAAGAACCTCTCTCAGTCAATGTTCCTTAATAGAAAGAGGATTTGGTAGTATCACCCCCCCTAGTATATATAAGTTTTATCCATCATTTGATCTCCCTTTTCATTCCTTCTTGAGCATTCTAAAATTGGAATTTTGTAAGGATAGTAGTTTGGGCCTTCATCATCACATTACTCTCAATTCCCCAAAACCCAATTTATATACTTATATATAATATTTGAAATCAACAATATAGTTGGAATCAAACATATAAACTTTTCGACGATGATGATAATAAAAGTGTGCATTGGGAAACATTTAGAAGAATAAAACAAAAGGAAATATTTTAATGGCTCAAGGAAGTTTCAATAATGCCTTAGCTTATCCCTTCAGTGAATAAAAACCAACCAAAAAATGGCAAACACTAAAGGTTGATGAGACATATAAAATAAGGGGGTCCCAAATCAAAGTTGGGTTCCATTGGCTTAAGACATGTGAGAAGCCTACTATGATATTTTTCAAAGCTCTGACTTCCAAGGAAATTTTGAAGCATATTAAGGCCCTCAAAATAAAAAACAATAGAATAATTGACCAGGGAACATTGGAAAGGAATTTCTTAATCATTACAAATTGGTTTTTCAATATCAAGGAATTATAACAAAGGAAAGAAAGGTGTCTATGCAAACTTGTGTTGATGTAGTCCCAAGAAATTCGATGCAAAATAAATAATATGTATGTGATCAAAGGTTTATAATTTTGTATGAATTGATTACTACCCTCAAAGAAATGGTTGATGATCAATTTCTCACATGAGACTACCTTCCATAAGAATTTAATAAACTCTCTTTCCATTCTTGGGATTCTAGATATTGAGAATATGGGAATTTTATAAAGCCACTTTCCTTAAGGATAAATTTCCAGTTTTAATCAATCTCCCTAAGTCATGAAAATGAGTCAAAGGTGCATTATTTATGGGAGTTGATATTAAAAAAATGGTGGAATTGGCCACACAATTCAATTGTCAAGGAGGTTTTTCCAACTAACTAGTAGGGATAGACTATATATGTATGATCCACTAAAGGTGATACATTATCTTCAGTCAAATGTAGTTTTAGATCATAATATGAGCATTGATTGATGGTGACAATGAATCCTTCATGTGTAAATTGCATCACAAAAAGAGTAAGGAATTACGAATTTCACGGTGTACATACAATTGTGCCTAAGGAACAAGTTAGATTGTGTTGGGTGTGTGAGTGATGTTTGAGTCTAGAAACCCTCCCATATCATCAAGGCATATGAATAGACTATCCATGTCAAATTCCAGTGCATACAGAAACATTTTGAAAAAAAATCAACATTGGCCCCATTCACGGGTCATTCTTGCCCATCATGTACTCTATCCCTAGTACAATGTATTTTAATAGTTGTTTCCTTTAAAATTCGACCAAGAAAATTAAAACGAAATGAGGACAAGATGGTTCGATATATAGAGTGGGTGTGTGTGTAATATTTGACTCTGGAAACCCTTCCTGACCGACCTGATGGGGATGAAATGTGACCACATAGGTTGATGAAATGCCTATACAACCCCAAATTTCATTAGATTCATGTTGGGGAATATGTTTCATGATGTGATACTTGAAATCACTGTCACCTAAACTCACTTTCAACCTATAAGATAACTCTTTGCATCCCTCTGAAACTTAGCACGAACATATTAATGCCTCCGATGAAATATTTCCCTCTTCTTCTTGTGGTTGTTTGTGTAGGTAGATAGGATATAAATATAGTGGAGACAAAAAAGCCTACAAGTTCCTATAGGAGAATCTACTTAGAGAAGTAGAGGTGACAAGGTGCATACATTGTTATATTAAACTTCTTTGATGTCTCCTTCTTTGAAGCCATACTTCATTGTCCAATCATTAAGTAGGCCTCAAGTGCTCTAACTCTAATCCTAAACCACTTACTATCACACCTTAATGGGGTCAAGTAGTACATGATTAGGCGTAGTCACACAGATCTCCTCTTGGTTTCGAGAATAGTTGATTCTCTACTAAATAGGGGAAACCACATCAAGGTGGAATCTCTAGTTACNATCACTCTCAATTTCCCCATACATAATTTGAAATTATAAAGAACATGTAACATATACTCTATTATACAAAATAAAAACATATAAAGATCATATAAAAGATATAAACACATACTTCTTCTATTCAAAAATTAAATGTCACTTATCTTCTTCTTCATCCAACTGAACATTTGTATTAGGATCGGGTTCAGAATCAATATTGGTGAAAGGATCATTCATATCAACATCATCATCAACTTCATTTTTGCTAATATAGTTATCGATATCGTCAATGAGATCATCATCTACTACATTTGGATGATCAACTTCTTCAACTTCTTCGTCTGACACATCGACTACAACCACTTGCTCCTGATATGGATAATCATGATCTTCTTCCTCATTATTATCTTCATAATATGACATCATATAGTTCAAATGAACTATATGAAATCATATAGTTCATAAATCACCTCATGTTATAACATTATTTCGCTACCAGTGACCATGGATTCCTTGTTGCCCAAGATATTAGCCATTGAATATCTTTGATCCACACAAAACATATGTTAAATTGTTTTTTTTCCTCATACTGACATTCTTCCTTTGACAAATTCTCTGCTACCCATGTCTTTCCTTTAAGAAAGGAAGGGTGTCTTCCAAAAATTGTCAAAAGTAAAAAATGAGCATTAATTATGCACTCCTAAGCGGGGTTTACGAGATTTGTGCAAGTGTACAACCCTAATTATTATTTCCAACAAACTTAACCAACTTGTGATAGAAAGGAAACCAACCATTCTAGTACGCTTATGCTAGAGCATTATCTTGAGAATTTAGCCATGGATTTTTATGACTAGTTCCTTTTGTAGAAACCCTTGTTTTTTGGATTGACTCTCTTTCTTAGACTCTAGGATCTAAATCCTTGTTGATTTTCCAATGCACATATGGAAAGGAGTTTGAAGCAGAGTTGAAGTCTATTTGTAGTCCAAGTAGGAGGAACCTGAACTCTACTAACAAAGATTATTTACATTCGCCTCTCTTGCGACAATATCAAATGATGTTTGGATTCATTTCATATTTGGTTTATAAACTTGAAATTAAAATTTGATACTTTGCAAGCTAGCTAGACCTTGAGTCAAATACAAATATGAAATTTGGAATCATTAACATATGTACTAGAACATATGAAAAATAGGGTTTATGGTTGCATGTTGATATGATGATGGAAGAAAGTTGGTGTGTGAGTGAAATTTGAGTCCAGAAACCCTCCCATATTATTAAGGCATGTGAATAGTCTATCCAGGTCAAATTTCAATACATACAGATATAGTTTGAAAAAATTTCAACATTGGCCCCATTCACATGTCACTGTTGCCCGACTCTAGTATTTTTATGGTTTTGATTGACCAATCAAAGAAAAAAGAGGGAGTTTTCATCACAACAATGACACAGATACATTGTATATACATTAATGTAGAACTTGAAAGAAAAATGAAAAAATACTGAGGAAAAATTAAAACTTGCATCAACCAAATTGTGTACTTTGAAAGAAAATTAGGGTTTATGGTTTACAAGATGAATTGATGATGGAAGAAAGTGGGTGTGTCATTAAAATTTGAGTCCAAAAACCCTCCCATATAGTTAAGGCATGTGAATATTCTATCCATGACAAATTTCAGTGCACACAAAAACTGTTTGAAAAAGTTTCAACGTTGGCCCCATTCAGAGGTCATTGTTGCCAGTGTCTAGTCCTCGAACAATTTTTGTTCCTTGTTCCTTGTTCTATCTTCCTCGTTCCTCATTCCTTGTTCCTTGTTCCTTATTACTCACTACTTGACCATGGTGTAGTCCCCAAGATCTATTATTTTTGTACAAAACATACTAATGGCATAAAATGTCCCACACGAAGACCAAATTAATATCCGCTACATAAGTCTTTTGTATTTTTTCAAGGACTATGTAACGAATATCAATTATAAGAAGATTCAAATAGGACCTAAGAACCTTAAGTTATTTCCTTAACCATGGGTGACATAACACTATCAGACAATATTCAAATTGTTACATTTCATTGCCAGGCATCATGTGCACCGAGGGCTTGAGCCACCACAAAGGAAACATACAAAGAATATTTATCTTATGAACAAGATATGGTACTATCCCTTTTGATATTTGGAATATAATAAACTACATTTCACCATAATATAATCCCTACACTCCTTGTAAACCATGTAACACCATTCAAATTAGACACAATATTCTTGCGACGAATTAACTATACTATCGACCAACTTTTTTCATCGATAGTATAGCTACTTCGTCGCAAGATTATTTACACTAATCTCTCTTGCGAGGATATAAAATTATGTTTGGATTCATTTCATATTTGGTTTATCAACTTGAAATTAAAATTTGATACTTTGCAAGCTAGCTAGACTGAGTCAAATACAAATATGAAATTTGGAATCATTAACATATGTACTAGAACATATGAAAAATAGGGTTTATGGTTTCCATGATGATATGATGATGGAAGAAAGTGGGTGTGTGATTGAAATTTGAGTCCAAAAACCCTCCCATATCATTAAGGCATGCAAATATTCTATCCAAGTCAAATTTCAATGCATACAGATACAGTTTGAAAAAATTTCAATGTTGGCCCCATTAACATGTCACTATTGCTCGCCTCTAGTATTTTTATGGTGTTTATTAAGAAATCAACGAAAAAGAGGGATTTTTCATCACAACTATGACAAATATAAATTTTATATACATTAATGTAGAACCTAAAATAAAAATGAATAAATATTGACGAAAACTTAAAACTTGCATCAACCAAATTGTGTACTTTGAAAGAAAATTAGGGTTTATGATTTACATGATGAATTGATTATGGAAGAAAGTGGGTGTTTCATTCAAATTTCAGTCCTGAAACCCTCCCATATCATTAAGGCATGTGAATAGTCTATCCATGACAAATTTCAGTGCATACACAAACTTTTTGAAAAAATTTCAACGTTGACCCCATTCACAGGTCACTGTTGTCAGTGTCTAGTCCTCATACAATTTTCGTTCCTTGTTCATTATTCTGTGTTCCTCATTCCACATTCCTTCTTCCTTGTTCCTTTTTCCTAGTTCCTTTACAATGGTTTAGTCCCCAAGATCCATCAGTTTTGTACAAAACATACTAATGACATAAAATGTCCCACACGAAGACCAAATTAATATCTGCTACATAAGTCTTTTGTCTTTTTTCAAGGACTATGTAACGAATCTCAATTCTAAGAAGATTCAAATATGACCTAAGAACATTACGTTATTTCCTTAACCATGGGTGACATAACGCTATAATTCAATAGTCAAATTGTTACATTTCATTGTCAGGCATCATGTGTACCGAGGGTTTGAACCACCACAGAGGAAACATACAAAGAATATGTGTCTTATGAACAAGATATGGTATTATCCATTTTGAGGTTTGGCATAGAGATTATTCTTATAGAATACACTACATTGAACCATAATATAAGCCCTACACTCCTTGCAAACCATGTAACACCATTCAAATTAGACATAATACTCTTGCGACGAATTAGCTATACTATCGACGAACGTTTTCCATCGATAATATAGCTAATTCATCGCAAGATTATTTACATTCGTCTCTCTTGCAATGACATAAAATGATGCTTGGATTCATTTCATATTTGGTTTATCAAATTGAAATTAAAATTTGATACTTTGCAAGCTAGCTGGACCTTGAGTCAAATACAAATATAAAATTTGGAACCATTAACATATGTACTAAAACTTATGAAAAATAGGTTTTATGGTTTCCATGATGATATGATGATGGAATAAAGTGGGTTTTTGAGTTAAATTTGAGTCAACCCTCCCATATCATTAAGGCATGTGAATAGTCTATCCAGAACAAATTTCAATGCATACAGATACAATTTGAAAAAATTTCAACATTGTCCCCATTCACATGTCACTGTTGCCCACCTCTAGTATTTTTATGGTGTTGATTAAGAAATCAATGAAAAAGAGGTATTTTTCATCACAACTATTACATTGATACATTTTATATACATTAATGTAGTACCTGAAATAAAAATGAAGAAAGATTGACGAAAACTTAAAACTTGCGTCAACCAAATTGTGTACTTTGAAAGAAAACTAGGGTTTATCGTTTATATGATGAATTGACGATGGAAGAAAATGGGTGTGTCATTCAAATTTGAGTCCATAAAACCTCCCATATCATTAAGGCATGTGAATAGTCTATCAATGACAAATTTTAGTGCATACAAAAATTGTTTGAAAAAATTTCAACGTTGGCCCCATTCACAGGTCACTGTTGCTGGTGTCTAGTCCTCGTGCAATTTCCATTCCTTGTTCCTTATTACTTTTTCCTCATTCCTTGACCATGGTGTAGTCCCCAATATCCATTATTTTTGTACAAAACATACTAATGGCATAAAATGTCCCACACGAAGACCAAATTAATATCTGCTACATAAGTCTTTTGTCTTTTTTCAAGGACTATTTAATGAATATCAATTCTAAGAAAATTAAAATAGGACCTAAGAACCTTAAGTTATTTCCTTAACCATGGGTCACATAACACTATAATTCAATAGTCAAATTGTTACATTTCATTGTCAAGCATCATGTGTACTAAGGGCTTGAGCCACCACAAAGGAAACATACAAAGAATATTTGTCTTATGAACACGATATGGTACTACCCATTTGGAGGTTTGGAATAGATATTGTTCTTATAGACTACACTAAATTGCACCATAATATAAGCCCTACACTCCTTGAAAACCATGTAACACCATTCCAATTAAAGATAACATTCTTGCAACGAATTAGCTATACTATCAACGAACGTTTTTCGTCGATAGTATAGCTAATTCGTCGCAAGATTATTTACATTCGTCTCTCTTGCGAGGATATCAAATTATTCTTGGATTCATTTCATATTTATTTTATCAAATTGAAATTAAAATTTGAAACTTTGCAATCTAGCTGGATATTGAGTCAAATACAAATATGAAATTTGGAATCATTAACATATGTACTAGAACATATGAAAAATAGGGTTTATGGTTTCCATGATCATATGATGATGGAAGAAAGTGGGTGTGTGAGTGAAATTTGACTCCAAAAACCCTCCGACATTGTTAATGCATGTGAATAGTCTATCCAGGTCAAATTTCAATGCATACAGATACAGTTTGAAAAAATTTCAACGTTGGCCCTATTCACATGTCACTATTGCCCGCCTCTAGTATTTTGATGGTATTGATTAAAAAATCAACGAAAAAAAGGGATTTTTTATCACAACTATGACATGGATACATTGTATATACATTAATGTAGAACCTAAAAGAAAAATGAAGAAAGACTGACGAAAACTTAAAACTTGTGTCAACCAAATTGTGTACCTTGAAAGAAAATTAGGGTTTATGGTTTACATGATTAATTGATGATGGAAGAAAGTGGGTGTTTCATTCAAATTTGAGTCCATAAACCCTCCCATATATTTAATTCATGTGAATAGTCTATCCATGACAAATTTTAGTGCATACAAAAACTGTTTGAAAACAATTCAACGTTGGCGCCATTCACAGGTCATTGTTGTCGGTGTCTAGTCCTTGTACAATTTCCGTTCATTGTTCCTTATTCTGTGTTCCTCCTTCCTCATTTTGTGTTCCATTTTAATTTTCCCTTGTTCCTTGACTATGTTGTAGTCCCCAATATCCATTATTGTTGTACACAACATAATAATGGCATAAAATGTCCCACACGGAGACCAAATTAATATCCGCTACATAAGTCTTTTGTCTTTTCTCAAGGGCTATGTAATGAATCTCAACTATAAGAAGATTCAAATAGGACCTAAGAACCTTAAGTTCTTTCCTTAACCATGGGTGAAATAACACTATCATTCAATACTCAAATTGTTACATTTCATTGTCATGCATCATGTGTACCAAGGGCTTGAACCACCACAAAGGAAACATACAAAGAATATTTGTCTTATGAACAAGATATGGTATTATCGATTTTTAGGTTTGGAATAGAGATTTTTCTTATAGAATACACTACATTTAACCATAATATAAGCCCTACACTCCTTGCAAACCATGTAATACCATTCAAATTAGACACAATATTCTTGTGACGAATTAGCTATATTATCGATGAATTGTTTTCGACGATAATATAGCTAATTCGTTGCAAGATTATTTACATTCATATCTCTTGCGACGATATCAAATGATTCCTGGATTCATTTCATATTTGGTTTATCAGCTTCAAACTAAAATTTTATACTTTGCAATCTAGCTGGACCTTGAGTCAAATACAAATATGAAATTTGGAATCATTAACATATGTACTAGAAAATATGAAAAATAGGGTTTATGATTTCCATGATGATATGATGATGGAAGAAAGTGGGTGTGTGAGTAAAATTTGAGTCTAGAAACCCTCCCATATCATTAACGCATGTGAATATTCTATCCAAATCAAATGTCAATGCATACAGATACAATTTGAAAAAATTTCAATGTTGGCCCCGTTCACATGTTACTATTGCCTGCCTCTAGTATTTTTATGGTGTTGACTAAGAAATTAAGGAAAAAAAGGGATTTTTCATCACAAATATGACACAGATACATTGTATATACATTAATGTAGAACCTGAAAGAAAAATGAATAAAGACTGATGAAAACTTAAAACTTGCGTCAACCAAATTGTGTACTTTGAAAGAAAATTAGGGTTTATGGTTTACATGATGAATTGTTGATGGAAGAAAGTGGGTGTGTCATTCAAATTTGAGTCCAAAAACCATCCCTTATTGTTAATGCATGTTAATAGTCTATCCATGACAAATTTCAGTGCATACAGAAACTATTTGAAAACATTTCAACCTTGGGCCCATTCACAGGTCACTATTGTCGGTGTCTAGTCCTTGTACAATTTATGTTCCTTGTTCCTTGTTTTGTGTTCCTCGATCCTCATTCATTGTTCATCATTTTTTCCTTGTTCCTCATTGATTTACCATGGTTTAGTTCCCAAGATCCATTATTTTTGTACAAAACATACTAATGGCATAAAATGTCCCACACGAAGAGCAAATTAATATCCGCTACATAAGTCTTTTGTCTTTTTTCAAAGACTATGTAACGACTCTCAATTATAAGAAGATTGAAATACGACCTAAGAACCTTAATTTATTTCCTTAACCATGGGTAACATAACACTATCATTCAATAATCAAATTGTTACATTTCATTGTCAGGCATCATGTTTACCGAGGGCTTGAGCCACCACAAAGGAAGCATACAAAGAATATTTGTCTTATGAACAAGATATGGTACTATCCATTTTGAGGTTTGTCATAGAGATCATTCTTATAGAATACACTACATTTCACCATAATATAATCCCTACACGCCTTTCAAACCATGTAACAACATTCAAATTAGACACAATATTCTTGCGACGAATTTGGAATCATTAACATATGAAAAATAGGGTTTATGGTTTCCATGATGATATGATGATGGAATAAAGTGGGTGTGTGAGTGAAATTTGAGTCCAGAAACCATCCCATATTGTTAAGGCATGTGAATATTCTATCCAGGTCAAATTTCAATGCATATGGATACAATTTGAAAAAATTTCATCGTTAGCCCCATTCACATGTCATTATTGTCGGCCTCTAGTATTTTTATGGTGTTGATTAAGAAATCAATGAAAAAGAGGGATTTTCATCACAACTATGACACAAATACATTGTATATACATTAATGTAGAACCTGAAATAAAAATGAAGAAAAACTGACGAAAAATTAAAACTTGCATCAACCAAATTGTGTACTTTCAAATAAAATTAGGGTTTATGGTTTACATGATGAATTGATGGTGGAAGAAAGTGGGTGTGTCATTAAAATTTGAATCCAGAAACCCTCCCATATTGTTAATTCATGTGAATAGTATATCCATGAAAAATTTCATTGCATACAGAAACTACTTGAAAAAATTTCAACGTTGGCCCCATTCACAGGTCACTGTTGTAGGTGTCTTGTCCTTGTACAATTTATGTTCCTTGTTCCTTGTTTTGTGTTCCTTGTTCCTCATTCATTGTTCCTTGTTCCTTGTTCCCGATTTGTTGACCATGGTGTAGTCCCAAAGATCCATTATTTTTATACAAAACTTACTAATGGCATAAAATGTCCCACACGAAGACCAAATTAATATCCGCTACATAAGTCTTTTGTCCTTTTTCAAGGACTATGTAACAAATCTCAATTCTAAGAAGATTCAAATAGGAACTAAGAACATTAAGTTATTTCCTTAACCATGGGTTACATAACACAATCCTTCAATAGTCAAATTGTTACATTTCATTGTCATGCATCATGTGTACCAAGGGCTTAAGCCACCACAAGGGAAACATACAAATAATATTTGTCTTATGAACAAGATATGGTACTATCCATTTTGAGGTTTGGCATAGAGATTGTTCTTATAGACTACACTACATTGCACCATAATATAATCCCTACACTCCTTGTAAGCCATGTAACACCATTCAAATTAGAGACAATATTCTTGCGACGAATTAGATATACTATCGACGAAATGTTTTCGTCAATAGTATAGCTAATTCGTCGCAAGATTATTTACATTCGTCTCTCTTGCAACGATATCAAATGATGCTTGGATTCATTTCATATTTGGTTTATCAACTTGAAATTAAAATTTGATACTTTGCAAGCTAGATGGACCTTGATTCAAATACAAATATGAAATTTGGAATCATTAACATATGTACTAGAACATATGAAAAATAGGGTTTATTGTTTCCATGATGATATGATGATGGAAAAAAGTGGGTGTGTGAGTGAAATTTGAGTCCAGAAACCCTCCCATATTGTTAAGGCATGCGAATAGTATATCCAGGTCATATTTCAATGCATATAGATATAGTTGGAAAAACATTCAACGTTGGCCCCATTTAGATGTCACTGCTACATGCCTCTAGTATTTTTATGGTGTTGATTAAGAATCAATGAAAAAGAGGGATTTTTCATCACAACTATGACATAGACACAAGTTTGTTGAAATTGAGACAATATTCCACCATCTTGACTATTGTCGCAAATCCGATGATAGTTTGTGTCTACCGATAGAGCGACGAATATGGGGTGGATTTAGATCAAAATTGAAAAATTGAACTTTTTCTCTTGAATTTTGCGACGAAATAGTACTTTCTTCACAAGTAGTTGTTGCAATTTTTCCAATATGTAGTAGTGGAAGGGATTGGGATAAAGTGGGTGGAAAAGTTACGTTGACGACCTGCTTAACGGACTTACACCTTGGTGCAAGCTCCCACACATAATCACGGGTATACCCTCCAAGGAGCTCGAGTGAGTTTGGTCAACATCAATTCCAGGTAACATGAAGACTTTCCCCTCCATAGTCACCTCGTGTAAAGACTCTAAAGAGATAGACCACTAAGTTTTCCAATTATGACAATGATGCCTTGGGAAGAAGTCGACAGTTTGATCCACACGCAAGGGAAGGGTATGTAAACCCAAAATCAACTCGAAAAGGTCCCCATAGGATTTCGTTCTCAAGTGACCCTCAATAATACGCGCAGTCTCTACACTAATACCAACAAAGCAGTGTCAGTAACTTTGCCAGCCCTAATGCGACCTTGTGATTGACCCTTGTGTTAGAAGGGCTTCCCATGACAAAATGTAGAAAGTGGATTTGTACCCTCCCTATCACAAGATACTATTGTGTGTTTTGATGCTTTGGAGAGTGTGCATTACAACCTATTCCAAAGCGTTATCATAGCTAATGCTGGTGTATAAAAGTTCTAAAAAATAAAAGTTGCTAATATATTTTAAAATTACGTTGTATTTTAAATTTTTTTGTTTACTCAAAAGGGAAATGGAAGTGAAACTGATGATGTATTTGACCTTGACTTGATAAGATTAAAGAAATTATGAAATGAAATCATTTCTTTAGATGAGCTCTAATTACAATAGGGATAAAGTTTCTCTTTTCCAGAATACAAAATCTACAAAGCACAACTTCTCAATCTTTGAATGATGTAGATTCCAAACAATCAAAACTACTAGCTTTTCCAATTTTCTCTTTTCAACAAATATGTGAATGCAAAAATTTTCTTACAAAGACTACTTATCAGTTATTTCCTTTCCAAATCATAACAGAGACATAATCCATAAAATAAAGAATGATCTAAGAAGATTAATGCACTCTCAACACTATTCCCAAATCAAACTCACAATGCAAGAAATAATGAAATGCTAAGAAAACATTTTGTCGAATGCAAACAATTTTTTTTTCTTAATCAACAACAATCCAAAACTCAAAAGAAATCAAGAACTACTTATCAAACAAGAACCCAATAACAAAGTCTTGAGATTATACCCTTGCAATAAGAAGTCAAAAAAATAAAATTTGCAGAAGGCTCTGAATCCTTGAAAATCAATCAAATCTAGGCTTAAAATATGTAAACCAATCATTCACCAATGCTAAAAGTTCATCCCAGGCAGTAAACACAAATCTGGGCAAAGAAAATAAAATTGTTTGTCACTCAACAATTCCTCCAGGAATCATCGCAGGCTGCAGAAGGGTACAGTGCAGTGATCTAGGATCGTCATAGGATGTCATCAAGGCACAGTGCGACATCGTCGCCCTGGTCTACACAAGTAGAGTGCCACATCGTCGCCCTAGTCTACACAAATAGAGTGCGATGATAAATAATCATTGCAAACTGTAAATAGGACACAGTGAGATGATATATGAATATAAAGAAAATTGGGAAGAATAAAAAAAAATTCTAATGAACCTTCAGAGCCAAGGGGTCAATATGGATCACCGACAGACTCAAAGAATGAAATTGATCGAAAGAAGGCAGGCTAAAAGAAAATAAGAAGAAAAAAACCAAAAGAGTTTGTATCCCCATTATGGTCACCAATTTTGTTATCAGACAAATCGGTAAGTGTAGACACAAACTAATCTCCCTAACTTCCACATGAATCTAGAACAAAATAAGCAGAATACAAAATTCACCTTAGAGTTCATTGTCATATAAACTAGTTTAGAGAGGGACAAGTAACATACCTTTTAAATGACACTTGATCCTCACTAGTGTCGTCCTTATCACTTCATCTTTGGATTTGCGGGATGGTGAAGATATTTAAGAAGAACAAACCAACAAAGAGAGAGAGAGATAACAAAGATATACATATTCCAATGAATTCTATGTATAAGATCAAGGAGTTATACAATAAAAGTCAAGACACCTTTATAGGGAAGAAATGTATTGCTACATTATATTAAAATGGAAAGTGGAGAATACAACCCATGACTTGATGTTGCAAGATCCCTTTCAATGGCTCTTTTCTCCAACACACACACCTTTTCTCCAATGACTTTGATGAAGAAGATCCACCATCTGACTTAGAGATCTAAAGAAAATATATCTCAAGTATAATCTATAACAGAACATTTCATGCATATGCAAGCCTTTTGAAACCTTAGCCTTTTCCATAAGAGATGCCTCTTTATATAGGGTGAAAGAGAGATGTATGAGGATATTATGATCATCCCACTAAATCATAGAAGCAAGTAATATCCAAACCGATTGGAGGCCATCTCATCTTTTATAAGATTCCCTTCTATAGAATTCGTGAATTTTGACTTTTCCCTTGCTTAAGCATCAATGCACCCTATGCACAGGTAGCTTACAACAACTCCGTAGTCTAGCTTTTGTGCAGTGTGTGACAATCAAGCATTGTCACACCCCGAGCATAGAGCAGGGTGTGATGATCTTCCTTGCCATATTTTTTGAGGGAGGAAAATAAAACCACTTTTCTCATGGAGAAAGTGCCTTTTAATGTTTTCAGGGAACATGGAAGTGAGTTATGCACATGTCATCAGTTGATCACTGGGATGACCAAAATAATGTGTAACACAGGTTTAGTGTGGAAGTGTCTCTCATTTCTTGACAAGTGGTATCATAAAGAACTTCATCTCTAATAAGTGGCATCATAGAAAAGTTAAGCTCTGACAAGTTGTATCAGAGATGTGTTGTGCTTTGACGTGTGTATCATATTGTAATTTAAAAATAATGAATATTAGAGATAAAACCTAGGTACAATGATAGTTGTAAGTCATAAATTATGTTAAAAATCATGGTAAAGAATGGTGAGCACTTCAAGAATAGAGATAGAAAATTTCAATGGCCAAAATTTTGATCTTTGGAAGCTTAAAATGGAATATAATCTTGTAGATCGAGAACAATGGACAACAATCTATCCAGGTACCCAACCAACAGGCATGTTGATGAAAGAATGGGAGAAAATAGAAAGAAGAGAAAGAAGTATGATTTGAATTTGTCTTGTAGATTTGGTACTCCTAAATATCTCAGGTGGATATTCAACCAAGAAACTGTGGGACAATATAGGAAGCTTATACCAGTTGAAATATCTGTTAAATCAATTGTTTCTCATAAATAAATTGTATCTTCTGAGAATGAGTGATGGAATTTCGGTGACTAATAATTTAAATGTGTTTAATACTATTTTAAGCTAGTTATCATCTATGGATATTAAAATCATGAAGGAGGAGAAGTGTATAATCCTATAATTTTCCTTGATAGACTCTTGGGATAGCTTAGTCGTGGCTATAGGGAGTAATGCAACCACACTAGTGCTAGAAGATGTGGTTTCTTCTTTGTTTTCAAAAGAAATGAGAAGAAAGAACATGGAAGGATCAACCAAAGATGCTTTAGTGGTGAGAGGTAGACCAGTTGAAATAGATAAAGGAAAATTCTTCGGTATAAATTCTAATCCGAAGGGTAGATATAAATCCTCAGTTCAATCGACAAGAATATGTTGGAAATGGGTAAATCTTGGAATTACAAAAAGGAATCTAAGATGAGGTTGATGGAAGTCAGTACGATATCTAGAGAGAAGCATTCGACTGAGAGAAAGACAACCCCGAATAAGGGAGGTGATGTGTACCTGGAATCAACCAGTATAGATTCAGATCAAGGTGTTTAGTTGATTGACTCATGAGAATCCTATCATATGGTACCACATAGAGAATGGTTATGTGAGTATGAACGATATGATGGAGGTGATGTGTACTTGGGGGATGAATCGACAACCAAAATTGTTCGACAAGGAAGAGTTAAACTCATACTGTAGGATGGGAGGAAAAAACCCTTCCAAGTGTGATACAAATTCCTTGTTTTGCAAGAAACTTGATATCTATTAGTAAGATGAGTGATGCTACAGTGCACACTTTTTTTTAGAAGGATTCGTGCAAGATGGTCAGAGGTGAGATGGTCTTAATGAAAGGAGTTCGGATTGTAACCCTATATAAGATGTTAGGGAATTTTGACTTGACTCAATGCAACAACATCGTTGCTCATCAGGTAGACAAAACTTCGACTCAACTCGACCCAACTTGGGTTGATTCAGTAAAACCCCACTCAACAAGACATGATCAAATAGACATGGCCATGCTATGGAATGAGAGAATGGGAAAAATTGGATAAAAAGGACTTTGAACTATGCAAATCAAAGGTATGATCGAAGTTTTTCCTAAATGTGATTTAGAAGTCAACTTTTGTGAACATTGCATATATGGAAAACAAAGTCGGGTGAGGTTCCCATCTAGAGCGACAAGGGAAAATGGGATTCTAGAACTGTTGCATAGTGATGTGTTTTACCCGGTTACATTTACTTCACTTAGTGGATCCGTATATTATCTCTCCTTCATAGATAATTTTTCCAAGAAGACGTGGATATATTTCTTGAGGAATAAATCAAAGGTTTTCAAGAAATTTAAAGATTTTAAATCTACTGTATAAAACCATACAGATAATAATATTAAGGTGTTGAGAAATGAAAATGGTGGTGAATTCTGCGGAAAATGTATGTTCATTCAAATGTATGTTCATTGGATACAAAGAAGGAATGAAAGGATATAAGCTCTGGGATCCTGCATCAAGGAGAAAAGTGTACAGTCGAGATGTGATATTCATAGAATTTGGAGGTAAGTTTGAGCCTGAGGAAATTGTTCATACTGAGAATAATCCTTAAAATATGTAGTTTTAACTAAGGAATGAAGAAGATGATTAAGATGAATCAACTAAATCAGAGGAAGAGGTGGAACAATAGACTCTGGTGGTAACGAGGTCAGAAAGAGTAAGAAAACCATCTGAAAGGTAGAGTTTGCCCATCTTCTGTTCCGCATTTGTGTTAACTTCCATCGACGATGATCTCAAGTCAGTTGGTGAGGCAGTGGAATCATTATAGGGTAAAATCTGGAAGGATTCCATGGTGGAAGATATGGAATCCTTACACAAGAAAGAAACATGGGATTTAGTCAAGCTACCTAGTGGAAGAAATCTCGTCGGTAGAAAATGGGTATTCAAGAAGAAGATGAATGTTACAAGAAAATTCAATAAGTTCAAAGCTCGAATAGTAGAAAAAGGATATTCCCAAGTCAATGGAGACGAATTCAGTGATATTGTTTCCCTTGATGAGAAATTAACTTTCATTAGAGTACTAATGTCTCTGGTTGCAGCATTAGATTTGGAAATAAAACATATGGATGTAAAGATAATGTTCCTACATGGGGACCTGTAAGAATAAATCTACATGAAACAACCTGAAGGATTTGTAGTAAATGGAAAGATAGAGTTTGTGTGCAAAACGAAAATATCCCTCTATGGTATAAATAAATCACCAAGGATATGGTACCAGAAGTTCAACACATACATCCTTAGTTTGGTATTTTTGAAAAGCAAAAATGATCATTTTATATATTTCAAGGAAGAAGGTGGGTGTTTCATATATGTAGCTTTTTATGTCAATGGAATGTTGCTAATTGGAAACAACATGGATGTAATAAAGGAGGTGAAGAAGAAACTATCCTCCAAGTTCGACATGAAGGATATTGGTGCAACTAAATTCATTATGGGAATGGAGATTAAGAGACATCAAGCCACTAGAAAGATATGGTTGAATCAAATGCAGTATATTGAAACAATTCTTAAATGTTTCAACATGCAGGATTACAAACCGGTGAAGGTGTAAATTCTTATGGGAGAAAGGATAACAACTGAATAGTGTCCAAAGACACAAGAATACATAGATGACATGGCAAGTGTTCCATATGAAAGTGTTTTTATTAGTCTAATGTATGTGATGGTATTCACTTGACCAGACATTTTCCATACAGTGGGAGTGTTGAGATGGTACATGTCGACACCTGGAAAGGATCACTTGACAACTTTCAAGAGATTTTTTAGGTATTTTCTATGGAACAAATAACTATGTTATATTATACCAAGGAAGACCTGGAGGTGAGTGTGGTAAATTAAATTTATATGGATTTATCGATGTAGACTGGGGTAGAGATATGGATCGATGGAGGTTGACCAAGGGATATGTATTCAATATGTTTGGTGGCACAATAATATGGATGATTAAACGACATGCGGTTGTAGCCTTGTAAAAAATAAAAGCTTAATACATGTCAGCCACTCATGGAAAAAAAGAAGTAGTATGGTTGCAAAGGTTGTGTTTAGGAATCGGGTTTGAGAAGAGAGATATGAAGATAAGGTGCGGCAATCAAAGACAATATTTCTGGAAAAGAACCTTGCTTATCATTAGAAGACTAAGCACATTGATGTACAATAACATTTCATGGGAGACATGGTGGAAAGTAACAAGGTGCTACTGGATAAATTAGACATATTGGAAAACATAGCAGACTCATTGACCAAGTCTATGAGTGTTGTAAAGTTCTCTTGGTGTAGAGAGGAAATGGGAATTGCTACCCTGAGTCTATGAACAAAATTTTTGAAATCTCCTGGTTTCAGCAAATAATACAACAAGAGGGAGAATTTTGGGTTTTTATATTCTTGCAGTGAAAGTCTAGTCGAGTTGGATTGATTGGTGATCAAATTCGAGGTGGATCGACAGTAGGTAGAGGGTCAAGGTAGATCCACAAGAAGTCGAAGGTTGAGGTTATTCAATCGAGTAAAGTCAAAGTTGAAGGTTGGGGTGATCTGACATTGTAAAGGAATCAATAGAAAGTTGAATAGGTAAGAAAACAAGAGGTTGATAGGCGGGTTTGTGGCAACCAACTGAAGACCAAATGAAGGGAAATCGGTAGTCAAATGGTAATCTAATATGGAGTCAAATGTAACAGAATCCTAATATTCACAAGATTTGTAGCCAATGATCTGCATGGATCTGTAATCATTTTTGGGCACCAAGTCTTTAGGGTTTCACCTTTTGTAAAGCCTATAAAGAGGCATGTTGTAAGGTTGTAAAGGATAATTCTAAATCTTTAAATGATGAATGGCTAATCATAAAGAGTCTATAATTTAGAGGTTGTTGGTCATGTAGATGTAAGTCAGATTAGCTACAGGTTTGTTATTGTGTAGGCAAGAGGGTATGATGTCAATTTTGTATTATATGTGGACCAAGGTTAGACATGTAACCTTTTATTCAGATTGAATAAAACAACAAGAGAGAAAAAAACTCAAGGGATGTTGGTTTTCCTGGTTTGGGTTTCCAAGGTAAAATCTGTGTGTACTGTGTGATTTATTTTTCATTTAATTTCTTGATTAAATTATTCTTCTCTTCTTTTGTTTTTGGTGTGGAAGTGTATCTTGTTTTCTGACAAGAATATTCTAAAGCATCTATCTCAATCTCAAAAGTTTGTTGCAAGTCAGGTAATGAGAGCACTGGGGTTGAGCACAAGTGTTGCTTCAAATCATCAAACACTTTCTTTTGTGACTGGCCCCACATGAATGTTTCCTTGACACCGCCTCTCATCACTTGGCTAAGGTCCCATGCAATGTGGGAGAATTCCAACATGAACCTGTAGTAAAAATTGGTAGGACCTAAGAAGCTTTGAAGCTCATTGAGTGTGGTCAGGGTTGGCTAGTCATGGATGACTTGGATCTTGGCTGGATCAACATGCACCCCATGCTCATCAATAATATAGCCTAGGTATTGGACCATATTCATCTAGAATGAGATTTTTTATAAATTTTTATATAGCTTGTGTTGTCGTAGAGTGTGCAAAACCTATTGAATGTGTTACAATTGTTCCACCCAATTCTTGTTGAAGATGAGGATGTCATCCAAATACGCCACCAAAACATAATTGGTTAAAGGACACAAGATATCATCCATCATCCTCATGAAATTCGTTTGGGAATTTTTCAAGACAAAGGGCATGACCAACCATTCAAAAAGACCTTCTTTGGACTTGAAGGTAGTCTTCCATGCATTTGTCTACTCTATTGTGACATGGTGGTAGCCAGACTTTAGATCAATATTACTTAAGCATTTGGCCCCCTTCAGTTGGTCAAGGATATTGTCAATTCGGGGAATTGGGTACTGGTTCCTGACTATGATTTTATTTAGGGCCTGATAATCAATGCAGAGTCACCAGGACCTGTCTTTATTATGCACAAGGACAATTTGGATTCCACAAGGTGATGAGCTTGGATGTATGCTCCCCCTTTCAAGAAGCTCTTGGATCTGGTGCTTGATTTCCACATTTTCTGATAGAGAGCGGCGATAGACTAGCACATTGGGTAGTGGTGCATCCAGGGTCAGATCGATTGTGTGCTTGACCTTATATTGCAGAGGTACCCTAGTGGGTGAGGAGAATATGTATTTTTATTCTTCCACGACCTTATCCACTTGATTCTACTACATGGAGAGGCTTTTCACAGAGGCCATCGATGTCTTTTGGCACTTGGTTATGGAAGGAAGATAAGATTAAGGAAGAAGAGTGAAGTGTGAACTACGTGGAAGAAACATTAACTGAGAATGGTTCGAAGTGGTCAAATAATAAGAAAAGAAGGAGAAAAGTAAGGGAAAGCTATTCGTTGAAAGAGAAGATAAAGGAAGATAGATCAACAAAGAATATGGATCTTGGACAACTCAACAAGAAAAAAAATCCACCGACAAATGATTTGGATAACCTCGTGGGAAAGAAGGAAGAACAGGCTGGCAAAGCCCTTAAAACATAGGTCAAGTTGACCTAGGGTTTAGACACCTAGGTTTTTGGTATTTAGGGTTTTGACACTTAGGCTTCGATCTAAGGGTGTCCAAGAGTCATGTAATGTATAAATAAAGGTCTAGGGGGACCTGGGATGGGTTCGTTCATGTTGTTACGGTTAATGTTTGTCGATTATTTCCATTGTCGAGAGAGAAGCATTGTTTTGCAAGAGCATCATCGAGTCTGTAATATCTTTAGCTGGTTGCGAAGATCAAACCCTGCATTTGGGTGTGCAGGGAGGGGAGAGAAACATAAGGAAAGAGAGAGATATATGCAGATAAGTGCATAGATAGAATTGTATGTTTCCATTTAATATATCAAGAAACATAGTTCTATGGGCATAGCCCTAGGAAGGGGGTGAACCACTTATATCTTGTTTTCTATGTGATGGATGTTGTGTTATTTGCTTTCTGTTATACTTTTATTGCATTGTTGTGTTAGATCTGAGATATAACCTATGAAGTAAGCTTAAGCATGGTAACAAATAACTAGGTGGTCATTTGTTGTTGTTCTAGATCACTTTGCATCTCCTTTTGTGCAGACACTTGTGTTCTGCAACCCCCTATTGCTACTTTGGGTGAGACTGCATCTGTTGTGCAAGTGTTTCCGAAAGGGCCAGTAGTTAGGGCTTGTTGGTGCGCTATTAGAGTTGAACCCTGGGTCTTCCCTTGTGCCAACAAATGGTTTCGTTGTCAGGACTAGGATATTCTTGAGGGAATGTCAAGGTGGTTTCCATCAAAGACAGAGATTCAGAAGTGGATAGAAGAACAAGAGAAGGAATTTTCCGAAGCTCAAAACAAGAACCCTAATATTAGTACAAAGGATTGGTTCGGAAGGTACATTTTTACCAACATAGATGAAATTTTCTTTGGAGGAGTTCATAAAGAGTTATACGAGTGGTTAGCTAGATTAGCAGATACCCAGTTTGAAATCAGACCTACACCACCTATGGTTTGGACATCGGCGTTGATCAAGAATGTCAAGAGAGTTTCTAATGCCCTATCAAGAGCAGTAGATCACTGGTTTGATAGCACCATTGGAGGGTACATTACTGAGTTTTCTATTGACATAGTAGAGTCATCTAGCCAAGTAGAGAGATATTTTTTTAAGGGGCCTAGAGGAAAATTTTTACACTTTTTGAAGTTAAATATCAAGATTCTATTGCATGAGAAGAACATATTGAATATAAGGTAATCGATCGGATTGAAAAGATAATGTTCAAGAACTTAGACAGTGACAACGACACAGAGGTCGGGCATACACATAGTGGGAGAACCTTTAGAGAGGTTGCTTTGGTGAACCTATTTGAGTAGAGTCACAAGCCACTGGCATAGGATGAAGTGTTCTACAATGGAGAAGAGGAAGAGTTGTTGAACGAGGAACATTCAAAGTCTGCTAGGGAAGAAGAAGGGAAGATTGAAGAACCTTGCCAAGAAGGATCAATAACTTCAGGGATTCTCCTACCATTGAAGTAAGTACTACTACTTCCCCTATTTTTTTAGTAGCATTAAGTAACCATAGTAGTCAGAGTTATCAGAGCATTCAGAGCACTACTACCAGCAATTTAGTACATACTCAGTCAAGAAACCTAGGAACATCTATGGCAGATGAAATGAGGATACCTATTTTTAGAGGTGATGGATCTAAAGATCCTAATCAGCATTGGATCTTATGCGAAGTTGTATGGAGTATTAAGAAATTCAATGACGAAGTTGTCAAGAGATCTCATTTCAGTACTACTTTGAGAGACCGTTCACTGAGATGGTACATGAAGTTTGTTAAAGGGACTATACGGCCTAAACCGTTGAACGATATCAAGACTGCGTTGAGTGCAGAATTCAAGAAACCCAATTCGAATTCACAGTGCATTACATAACTGAAAGAAATCAAGTAGAGAGTAGCTGAACCTATTTGGGAGTTTGATCAGAGGTTTAAGATCTTGACAGACCGTTTGATTTTTCAAATTCCAAATGAACAAAATAAGGAATGGTTCATTTCTTCCCTCTTACCACACATGAGAGTTCCTATGATGCAACAGAAGGTTGCTTCGTAGGATGAGGCACTGGATACCGCCATGAAAATAGAATCAGCCCCTATGGGAGAATCCATCTCAGGGATGAGTCAAAGTTTGAGTCAACTAACTAGATTGTCTCTGCAGATCAAAGATATGAAAAAAGAAAAGGGAAAAGATAAAAGAGAAGACATCTGGTGCATCAGATGCAAATCAGAGGGCCATGACAAGGAGAAATGTCCCCTATTTAATGAGTACTTAGTCTCTGGAGCTCCAAGCTCTTTGAAGTAGGTTACTCTACCTTGGTGCGAGGTATGTAGAAATAGACATTGCCCTGGTGAATGTTATTACATGAAAAAATATGTCCAGACACCTACCAACCTTTTCTACACATTCTGTAAATCTGTGGGGCATGATGAGAAGGACTGTAGGGCTTATGACCTCTTGCATGAAATTTCAAGAGACACATGTAGGATTCAAGGAGAATGACAATAAGAGATAAATACTACACAATTTAATTCCCCGACAAGAGGAAAATTCAACCCTCTTTTTGGATTCAAAGGAAGAGGACGAGGAGGAGGAATGGGTCAAAGTCGAGGTCAGATCATTTTTTATAACTGCACCCATCCGGGTCATTTGTCAAGGGACTGTCAGAACCCTTGTACCACTTGCATCTACTACAACTCATTTGAACATGTTATTGAGAATTGTCCAACATTGTTAGTGAAACTTCAGGAGAGACGAGGAGGAAACCAACAAGTCCAATTAATATCAACCAAAACTTGTAGACAATATCCCAGAGTCAATGATATCACAAGAGGAGGCACTGCTATAGGACAAGATAGGGTGAATCTAGAAAATACCACAAAGGGATAAAAAATCAGAAGAGTTGTAGAGAAGACACAGTTGTTTGATCTAAGGAAGGAGAAGCAAACACTTGAATTGGCAAGAAGAGAATTTGGAGGAGAACATGCTTCTTCATCGAAGTCACAACCATAAGTGAGAGAATGTGGAATGCCTCTGGAATTTGATCAGTCTGCATCATCTGGAGAAGAAAAATAGGTAAGAAATGTTATGGAATTCTTATGTACTTGCATTAATTTGATTAAGGATGAAAGAGCCATACAAGAAATACAACACTTGATCAGACAATACGATATAGGAAGAATGGACCCTATGTTGAGTAGGCTTGTGAACCAAGTATCTAGGAAGAGGAGAACAAAAGAGGAACCACACCTCAATGTTCATATTGGAGACTACAACATAGATTATGTGGTCCTCGACTTGGGATCAGAAGTCAATGTTATGACGAAGAAGACCTGGGCACTGATGGGAAAAACTAAGTTGATTTACTCCCCTATCAGGCTCAGGATGGCTAATCAGCAAGCAGCATGCCCCTTTGGAAGACTGGAGCATGTCCCTATGGAAATCGACGAGGTAAGGACATTTGCGGACTTCGAGGTGATTGAGATATTTGATGATAGTTTTCACTATCCTGCGTTGTTAGGCATTTATTGGGCTTTCAACAATTCAAATGTTGTTGACCTAAAGAAAAAAAGAATTACATTTGAAGGTGATGGCCTTAGGTTCATTGCACCTCTTGATCCCGATGAAGGTCACAGATACACAAAACCTATAAGAGAAGAAGACCGTGCTTATGAACTAGAGAATATATACAAATTGACAGCCATACATCAGGATTACATTAATCCTACAACAGAAGGGGACTTGAGTTGGTGAAGTGAAAGTGCATGTTCATCAGACTCAGAGGAAGCATTGGAGAATTGGAAGAACAAAATGTATGAAGTTTTTGTGCAGAGGTGTGCCAGATTGACCATGGAAGTTCGTTGGATTCGCACAAAAGTAAGTAATTTGCCTATATTTGATGGTTTAAATCATTTAAAAACATTCTTATTGGAATTTGAAGAAATTGTACCAGTACAATAGAGGTTTTTGGCACTAGATGAAGCCTTGAAAGCAATGCCAACAAGATGGTGGAGAACACACAAGAAGAACATCACGGAGTGGGTGCAATGTCACACTTTGATGACAGTGCACTTCTAAGACCAAGTTAAAGGGTGTGAAATTAGATACATAGGTTAGAGCTATGATTTTCCCTTTCCCTAAGTAAATCGGCTCCAACCACTGCTCTATGTTTTGGGTTGTCCCAACTTACAGGTGTGTTGCACCTTCTACCATAAAGTGCCTCAAATGGGCTCATCTTTAGAGATTCTTGGTACCCATTGTTATAATAAAAATCTACCAAGTGTAGGTAATATTCCCATTTTGATGGTTTATCCATCATGTGCATCCTCAACATATGCTCAATCACTTCATTCACCCTGTTGAAGGAAAATCTCCCTACAGACAGGTAGACCTCCTCTTGAGAGATAGACTCTTAACTATTAAGACAAAAGACACTTATCATGGACACTGACTTCATTTTAGATCTATATAAACTAATGTATGAGGAGGAAGGAGAAAATAAGTACCTTTTATCGGTGTTTGTCCCTGCATGGTCCGAGTTGAGCTCCAATATTTCGCTCCTCGATAAGCCTTGTGGACAAACAAAAGTACAACCACTTCCTACTCTACTGATATTAGCTCGAAATAGACCTATCTATTAGAGACAAGTTCATGTGATATTAAGCACAAACTAGAAATAAACAGGCTCAGCGTGTTATATTGATGAGAACAATAATGAAAGAAACTTAGAACCATAGATGTGAATGCAGTAGCTTCGTCAAATCCTCTTTGTCTATCCCTTGCTCAAAAGATCCACGATCAGAATGACAACAACTTTACTAACTACTCTCCTCCACTTCATTGTGCGTTTCCTATGGGATCATAGCTTTCATGCTTCTAATTCTTCTCCCTTTTCACCATGAGAGAGCCTACTTATATAGGTTTAGAGAGGCCCAACCACTTGAGATATCTTTGGGGTAAGTCAAGGATTATCCTCCTTGAGTTAGGGATCTTCCCTAATATCATGGCTGGACTAGGGGTTCGAATCCAACTGCCTTCCAAGATTGAAAATATCTTTCCCCCATTCTCCTCAACAGACCAACTGCTGCCCATAATAGGTAGCACTCCTTCAAAAGAGGTGTCAGAGCGTTATAACGCTCCTCATCAAGGTATAGGGGGCACCAACACTCCCAAAAGAAATAGTGCTCCTCCAGAAGGGAAGAAGTAGTGTTATAGCGCTCCCATATAGTGCATAGGGGGGTGCCAACACTCCTGAGAGAGGTGTAGGGGAGCGATCTCCTCCAAAAACCCAATTTTTGTGGTTCTTTCAGATGGCAAGAGGTTCATAAGCCCAGTTAACCATTCCTCTTCTTCCAAATCAAGTGTTTGAGGTGTTTCAAGTGTCTTTATGATGTCGTTATAGGTACAACATAAGCGTTATGGAAGTATGCTTTTCTTGACACTTACGACACTTGTGAGCAAGATGTGACACTTGTGACACTTGTAATGATGACACTTGCGACACTATTGAAGTGAGTAATTTTGATGTGTAACATATTTCCCCCCAAAGTATGAAGTTAGAAGACAGGAACTGATAACTGAAATGCTTTGTAGACTTTCAAGAAAAGGTATAGACACAGAGAACCTAACACAAGTTGCACACAAACATCCAACAAATATTATGACATGTTTCAAACCAAAGGCAGGCATACCTATGCTTGGGTGATAAAGTCTTTCAAGATATGGCCGCCATAAAATACACTGCGGATCCATAATTGTATTGATAAAAGGTATAGCCACCAAGGGTACAATGTGGATCTATACTCATATGATCTGAACTGATCGTAGCCATGAAGAATACATAGTGGATCTATGAGATGACAAGACATAGCCACGACCAATACAAAGTGGATCTATGTGACAGTGTATGTGCCACTATTCAAGAGAAACTCCTTTGCAACCTGGGCAAAGTACATATCAGAGTGATCACTCAACCCAGGGTCTTCTTACCGATCCTGATTTAGTATGAATCTAACCATGTGAATAGATGTAATGATGTTGAACATGGCAGAAACCACTTGATTACTGGTCAATGATGTAAACCGTTAACATGCACGAGGGAGATCACCATTGATGTCAATGATTCCCAAGGTACTCTAGTACATTCCAGTGAATGTGAATGGATGAGTTGAAGTCGAACATTCGTGGAATCATCCAATCAGAGGTCAATGATGTAAACCCACTGTTAGATGTGAGGAGGCCTACCATTGAGGCATGAAGGTCCCAAAGTACTAATTGGTTTCTAAGTCTAGTTCCTGGATAATGTGTTGAAGTCGACAGGAATAGACTCGTCGAAGGAGGGCCTTGATGTATCCCCCATCAATGACATGAAACAGACACTGAGATGTAAATGGTAGATCAAATGAACATGGACTGACACAGGTATTGAGACAAGATATTTGTGATGGCTGACTCTCGAGGTGGATACTTCCCTTGAACACTAAGGCATGACAACAGAAACATGACATGGACCAAAACTTGATGATGCAGTGGATGTTGTGACTTACGTCAGGTGACCCAAAGGAATATAGGAAATTCAAAGGATTGGCTCAATGCAGAGTTTCAACGGATTGAAATGTGTGCAAAGACAAGGTGTCGTGTTCAAGGGAGACCATAAGAGTTACTCGGTGATGTTCTCAAAAATTGCTTAGCTTGCTTGTTTCAAATTTTTCCCCCATCTAGATAGATGAGTACCTCTTTTTGATTTAACGAGCTCAAGGAGGGTAACACATGCTCGATATAACGCACCTTTTGTAAGTTCCTCTTCCTTTGTTTCATGAACTAGAAGAAGTAAGGGTTCGGTCCCATATGGGCCTGTCGATGTTTGTTTAGCGAGCCCAAAGACAAAAAACTCGAAGGTTTTTCATGATTATAGAGTCTGGAAAAACACTTAAAAGAGAACTCTCTCAGTTCCATATTCGTACAGTTAGTCTCACGAGGTCGAAAAAGAGATAAACTACCACTCGAAAGACGCCCTTTCGAACATTTTAACGAGTGTGAAAGGAAGCAAGATCACTCAACGATATTTTCATGTTTAGAGAGTCTGAAAAGAGTTTAAAGGTGAATTCAAGGGGTTCCTTTTGCGTGTGTCCATACGGGTCCGAAAAAGAGATAAAATTTTACCCGGCGCATTCTTATATTCTCGAGATTGAGAACGAACTAAGACTATGCTCATGGATGTGACAAGGTAAATAAATGATCAAAACTGATTTGAAATCTATAATGTCAAAACTGCAATCCAGAGGTTTAGTGAGGCCATCATATTGTTAAACAAACCCACAAGTAACTATACCTTATAAAAAAATGGAAATTTGTAAATAGTAATACATGAAAAATGTTCAATTACCATTTCATTTGCATAAGGATTTGTAGAAGTGGAGATTCTCATTTTGGAGGTGGATATTGTTTTTCTTGGTACCGGAGCTACGATTGATCATTTCTCTCACCATTTGGACCAGGTAGATCTTCATTTCCTCCTCTTTTAATTACATGGTTCAAAAATTGTTTTCACAGCAATATTTGAAAAAAACAAACGAAGCCCTAGGTCATCAAAAAGAAGATCAAATCGGCCCCTATTCAAAATGATGGGAAAAGACATATGTTTACAAAAATGCCTTCAGAAGGTTGTAGCATAGATGCCAACGACTTGATGCTTGAGTAGATTGGTCATTTTTGTTAAGGAATACAACAAGAAACCCGAAATGTGCCCATGCAACCATTGATTGTGGATGAAAGTTATTTTTAATTTAAAATGTTTTATTGTAGGCTATGGGTTTGCGTAGTGATATTGAGTAATAAAAAGAGGGTGTGGTCCTTTTTGAACAACATAGACAATGAATTTCAAGTTTTTTTTTTAATTACTTAAAAAATTGCCAAAAGATTGAATAATGAAGTTCTTTGTTCTCTTTTTTGTTTGTAGGTGATTTCGGCAACAACCATGATTGAATGGAAGGAACAAGAGCATGAGCTCAATGATTTGGCTACTTTGCGGAGTCCTCACATGCAGGCCGCATTGAGAGATTGTGGCCTTCTTAAATTCTTCAAAATGCAAAAGATGAAGAAAGAGATCCTTCTGCTTGAGCACATAATCGGCTTGTGGGATATCGCAGAGCAAGGGTTTTGGATCGGGACACAGCTTCTAACCATCGAGTTGGAAGATGTATACTTTTTGACTAGCCTCTCGAAAAGAGGGGTTCCTATAGATTTTTCCAGAAAGAGGGCGCTTCCTGAACATGTGGATGTGTACCTGGCACGTCATTGTGTCCTAGGAACAAGGCTGGTGGGAGGTAGAATCCCAATCAAGGATATCAGAGAATTACCCCTTCGTTCTATTTTGTTCGCCATCATGAGTGTAACAGGAAGCACCAACGTGCATCTGGCATCAATATCATAGGTATCTTATGCTGTACAGTGTTTAGAGCCAACACTGTTTAACTGGAGCACAGGGTTCCTTCAGAACGTGAAGGAACAGATTTCAAGATGTAGAATGGGGAAGAAATAGTTTGGATATGGTTCTTTCTTGGTCTCATTCTTCTTAGAATGCATCCCCCAGATGCAGCCTCAGATTGCATTGGTGGTACAACCAGTGGGAGAACCATGGATGGAACGATGGACTAATCTGTCTCCGAGACTAGTGGCAGAGTCATAATTTTGCTTCACTAGTGACTTCTTTGCTTGGCTGAGATGCCAATATCTTTGGATAGAAGACTTTCCATATGCCGAGGTGGAATTTCATGGGAGTATGGATCTAATTCTACCAGTGAGGGAAGGTTGGGATGTGTCAGGTGAGAGACTAAACAATACCTTGTCTAGTGTTTTTAAGTTTTTTAACGTATGTATATTTTTTTGGGTACGTAGAAGAGTTTCTAACGAATGTATTGTTTTCAACATGCAGACAAGGGAGCAATGCATCCGGTTGAGATACCAGTACCAGGACGTCGTGGGGATGCTCAGGTTGCAGTAGATCCGGGGGCACCAGTGATAGGTCTCCAGGAGGTTAAAAGAAACCTTCAAGGCCTTATGATGGCCATTCCTCCTCTACGGAGGGGCGAAGTGCCGTTACATCTACAGAGACACATCGTGGGGGTGCCCGAGAATGTTAACTCTCTACTGAGATGAGTAGTGCACGCAGTGATGTGTTATTCTCAGCATAATGCAGTGCAGAGAGATTAGAGTCTCTCTGGTGATTGTATATTTTGTATGACTTGTCGGACGATGTTGTATGGGTGTGAAGACCCAAAATTTTTCTCTTCCAAATACTTTTTGATGTAATCAAAACATTTTCAGTCATGCTATATATATAGATATAGTTCCAAGTTTTTACAGTGCCAGAAGATTTGTAAATGATGATGTATTTAATGTGATGTGTTTTAATTTACATGTGGTGTACAATTTGTTTTCCTTCATGAAACTTTCTCTATGGGCAAGATACCGATCCATGATGTAATTGGATAACGAATCCGAAACATTGTTGAGTTCTCTTAGAATATGTCTATATTCGATGTAATCAAATATTCATTCAAGACGACGAACCCATAGGTGGAGACGTAGCAGGATAGGATTACGAATAGCGTAGACACAATTAATTTGGCAGACCACGAGTTGCGAGTCTAGGTTAACAATCATTCGAGAGATACCTAGGGAGGAGGCTTGGGTCAAAAGTCTGATGACAGCATGATATTTTTCCATGTTATTAGTCATTGGCCCTAAGCAAATACCTCCTAAACTCACCAACTCGTCAGATTGGTAAATGACCCATGCTGCAGAAGCAACGTTTTGGGTGTGTCGACTAGCGCCATCCGCAAACCCAACAAAGATAGGAAAGGAAGACGTTATCTTCTCATGAAAACACAAGACACAATTATGAGTGGCAAAGGTAAGAACTCAAGCACGCAAAATAAAAGACACACGAAACAAAAATACAATAATGTACAAAGTACACATGCTAGGTGATCTAGGCATAGTACTTTTTAAGGTAAAGCTCATTCTGGGGCTCTCCCAGGGAGATTCTGTCATAATCGACTAACTCATAGGCACCTCTGTGCAAAACACATTTCACAATGTAAGGGCCATGCCACAGAGGTTCTAACTTACCTATCCCTAGTTTGTCATGAGCCTGGTCATTGACGAGGACTAAGTCTCCTTCTACAAAAGTCTGAGGATGGATGGATTTGTTGTATTGATTTTTTATCCATTTCTGATGTGCCTCATTAACGAGAGTGACATCACGACATGTTTCGTCCAGTTTGGTCAGATATAAGAAACATTCTTCTTCGGTAGATGTATGGGGTAGGAGTTCTACTTTAAGTTTCAAAGATGGAATCTCACACTCGATTGGTAAAACAGCTTCGATAACATACACTAACTGGAAAGGAGTGAACCCAGTTGCGGTTTTCACGGAAGTACGGTAAGCCTAGAGAGTGGAGAAAAGTTGTAGATGCCAGAATGTCTTATTTGCCCCTACCATATGTTGAATCATGGTTTTAAGGACCTTTTTGATGGCTTCAACTTGTCTGTTGGCCTGAGGATAGTATGGGGATGAGTTTTCATGGCTAAAACCCAACTTGGAATGTAATTCACTCATCATCTGGTTTTTAAAGTGTGAATCGTGATCAGTGACAATGTCGCATGGTACACCAAAACGAGTTATGATGTGGTTAAAAACAAAAAGAGTTGCGGTACGACCATCGTTCAGAAAGGTAGGCATAGCCTCAGCCCATTTTGTAAAGTAGTTGATGACGACGATTATATAACCGTGCCCCCCGGCTAAGGTAGGCTTACATTACATGAAATCGATACCCCACTTGGAAAAAGGGTCGATGGCGATAACGGGGTGCAGTGTAGCAGGGTGGGTGCGTGCCTTGTTATTAAAAACTTGGTAGGGTGGGAATTTTTTGACCGCCGCAATACAATCTTTGAAAATCGAGGGCCAAAAATAGTCGACACGTAGAATTTTCTGGGATGTAGCCATCCCAAAAAGGTGACCTCCACAGGCTCCAAGGTGACAATCATTCAGAATGCATTCAACCTCTTCATGAATCAAACATCGTCGAAGGATAGTATCAATACCACGGCGATACAAGGTGTCGTCAACGATAAGGTAAAAGCAAGAATGGTGGTGAATACGTCGAGGCTCTTCACGGAAAATGTTAGGCTGAAAGTGTTGGGTTTGGAGATAAAGGAGGATATCTCCATACCAAGGATCAGAGGTGTTGATGAGGAAAAGAGTTTCGTTAGGGAGAGAATCTCTGGGCTCAATATCTTCATCAGCATGGGGAAGGTCACAGATAAGCTCCGCAAACACTAGGGACTTTTTGGCTTTGGACTTCGCAAATTCAAGATCAAATTCCTTAAGGATGATGATCCATTTTGATTATTTTCCCCCAAGCACTTGACGTTTCAAGACATGGTACATGGGTTTTGAGTCCGCGATAACAGTGGTGGTGCGTAGCAGGATGTAATGGCGAAATCTCTAGACAGTGATGACGGCTGCCAGAGCCAATTTCTCTACATGTGAATATCGGAGTTCAGGTCTATATAGACTCTTACTCAGGTAATAGATCACATGCTCCTCACTGTTGGGGTCCTCCTGAACTAACACCATCGCAATAGTGGAAGTGGAGGTAGCTAAGTAAAGGATGTAGTCCTTTGTATACTCTGGAGGATGCAACAAAGGTGCGTGGGTCAAGGCATGCTTGAGAGCATCAAATGATCATTGAGCGATGTCATCCTAGATGAAAGGGGCATTTTTCTACAACAATCACATGAATCCTTTAGTTATCTCAGCGTAGTTACAAATGAAATGGTGAAGGAAGTTTTCTTTCCCTTGCAAACTTTGGATTTGGGTCAAACTAGTAGGTGGGGGTAAGGCCAGAATAGCCTTAATCTTTAAGGGATCCACCCAAATCTCGTCTTTAGAGACAATGAAACCGAGGAGTCGACTAGATTCGACAGCAAAAATACACTTATGTGGGTTCAAGCGGATACAGTAAAACTGACATCGAAGAAAAATGGCCTGTAAGTGATCAATGTGATCTGATCGATTGGATGAGTGGGCAGGTAAGTCATCGAGGTATGGTTCTGCAATATTCTTGATATCGTGGAAAGTGTAGGACATAGCCCGTTGGAAAGTAGCACCATCAATTTTGAGACCAAAAGGTAGCTTCCGATAGGCGAAAGTTCCCCATGGGCAGATAAAGGCTGTCTTATGTTGATCAGCAGGTAAAATTTCAATCTGGTTATACCCAGAGAAACCATCCATGAAAGAGAAGATTACGCTCCCAGCATAATTATCAATGATTTGGTCAATGAAGGGCATATGTTAGTTGTTCTTTAGACAAGCCTTATTGAGATCTCGATAGTCAATGCAGACGCGAATGGTCCCCTATTTTTTGGCAACCGGAACAAGGTTGGAGACCCATTCTGTTAAAGGGACAGGATAAATAAAGACAGATTTCAAAAGTTTCTCAACTTCTACCTTTATAGCTGCGATTTTCTTGGGATGAACCGGGTGGAGTTTCTATCGAACAGGCTTCACACCTGGGTAAGTTTTGATTTCATGCACGATGATCGAGGGGTCGATCCTTGGCATTTCTTCATAGCTCCAAGCGAAGACATCGCAGAATTCTTTAAACAGAGCGGTGTAAGATATCACTTCTTCGGGTGTGCAATTAGCACCAAGGTTAACGTTTTCCACAATGCCTTCTTTGATCGAAATATCAATAATGATCATAGTAGAGATATTACCTAGATTCCCCTCAGAAAGAGTATCTTGTGTGAGGATGGGAGATTGTGGAGAATTGGTAAAATCAGGAGGGAAGACAGAGTGTATGTCTTTGTGAATTTCTTCTAGAGGCGGAAGAAAAGAGGGTCGATGATGATTGTCATCCCAAGGTACGTCGTCAATACTAAGCATTTCCATTATAGATTCGTCGGAAGGAAAAATTTGGGAAATGGAATCGATTGCAGACGATAGGGAATCCAACCATGACGGCATCAAGTAGGCATCAGGTGCCAATAGATGTGGGTTGTCCAGGGAGGGAGAGGAAGATTGAATAGCAACGTATGCAGCCTTAGTTGGGCTAAGTGGCATGGTGTCACCTAGTACATCGAATTCCATAGGACTAGGTACAATCCAAGGGTCAGATGATTCCAAAGATTGATAAGCCATAGTCGAAATCATATTGATGGTGGAAATATGATGTGTGGTGGGTGGAAGTGGTGTAGGGAAGGTACCCATAAGGCTAGAATATTTCAATAAGCCAACACCAATGCTTTCATACGTAATCTTGTGGTCTCCCAAAAAAGGAATGTTGTTGGTAACAGGAGGGCGAGCATCGGGTGTACAAAAATCTAGTTGGTCGATAGTGACAATTTTTCCTTGATGAGGGAATTGTACACATCGAAACACCAACGAGGTGACGAAAGTCATAGCATAGAACCAACTTCTTCCGAGTAGTAGGTTGTAATTGAGGGGGGCATCGACCACCTCGACATCAACAGTAACAATTTTTCCACCCAATTGAACGGCTAAGGATTGTAAAAGTTTGTGAGGATGAAAACCTCTCCCATCGAAAGTGCGTAACATCATAGGGGATTTGTTAAGGGTGGGTGATTTCAAGCCTTTCCAACAAGCCAAAGACATGACACAAGTAGAGGCTCCCTCATCCAAGATATTTCGATGGATTTGTTGATTGTGAACAACAACATCGATTTGAAAAGCTAGTTGGTGGGAGAGTCGAGGCTGATGATCATCCAGATTAAACGTGAGGTTATTAGATGACTCAGGATCGAAAGTGTCAATGGCAGCCAAGAGAGTTCTACATTGACTGGGACAGTGTTGTAGAACTTCCAAAGAAGACATAGCACACAGTGCTTGAGCCAAATCTTCAACGATGTTGTAGTTTTGGGTAGCTCGTGAACTAGGATTAAAGGTAGATTTTTGAATAGTGCTCTTAGGAGGGCGTAAGATGGAGTCAAATGATGGTTTCTTGATTTGGAGTGGCTCGGACGGAGGGCTAATAGACGAAGGACTAACGGAAGATGGTGATGGGTCCAGTAAGGAACCGTTAGTGGTCTTCGTCTTATCAGGTTTAATCAGTGTGTCGTATGTCATAGTGCGAGTGGTCAGATTAATCCCGTTAAACATGTAAATGTGGGCACTTGTCGAGGCCTCATCATGGGATTGGCTGGAACTACCCCCTGGAGTGGAGGTTTGAGCAACCAAGGATTGTTGTTGTGGAAAAGGTTGGGTAAGCACAGCAGGTTGTGAATTTCCTTTAAAAATCTTGGCCACTTCATCGCGATGTGGACAATCTCGGGTGTAGTGATCATCACCACAAATGAGACATGGGAATTTCAATTTTCGTTGTGGTTGTTTTCCGGGAGCAGGGGTTTGAGTTTGATTTTTTGGTTGTTCATTGTTATTGTTTTTCTTCGGTTTATTTCTCATCTTCTTCTTACCTCCGTATTATTGTGAAGGGGTTGATTAGACTGTATTCACCTCAAAGACCTGAGTTTGAGGGGAGGTAGAGGAGGGTGTGGTCAAACTGGGAGTAGATGTCGAAGCGGACCGTAGGGTTGTTCCAGTCGACTGGGAAGTAGATTGGGCTTTGACGGAGCCAATGACTCCATCCGCGTGCGAGGTAGATGATGGTTTGGATGGATCAGTAGTGGCATGGGTAGCATTTGGTATCAATTCATATAGAGTACCAGATTGTGAATAAACCAAATCTAAGTACTGAGCTCGAGAAATAGCTTCTTCCTCGGTGGCTACACCACCCATGGCAACATCACAAGAAATCGGGGGTAACAGTGATTTAGTGAACCATTCCGCTAATAATTGGTCAAGAATGATCGCTTTGATTAACCTTCGTCGTCGTCTCCATTCATGAATATGATCAAATATATGTACGGAGTTTGTCTGATGAAGGGAGGTCAATAGTTCAGTACCTGTCTCATATCGAATGGGTAGTTGGAAGTGTGTGAGGAAATACATGGCAAGGGAGTTGAAATCTTGAAAAGAAGCGCATGGTAGTTCAATATACCACTTTGTTGTAGAACCCGTAAGTGTTCATTGGAAAAGATGCAAACATATAGAATCATCCATGAGGGAGTTCGATGAACACCACAAATGGAAAGTCATCACATGGTTGTTTGGGTCTTCTCCATACTTTCCGTCGAATTTTGGAATATCAGAAGGAAGTTTAGTTGGAATATCTAGCCAAACCGGACAATAAGAAATAGGATCATTCATTAACCAAGATAAGTTTGGGAGATCTAGAGTCGCCAGGAAAGGTAGCTATCGGTTAACCTGCGGGTAATACTGGTGTGGCATAGGAACACCAGTAGGACCATACACTGGGTTAGGTGGATAATTGTAACCAGTGGGTCCTCTTGTATAGGGTTGGTGTTGACCAAGGTACACAGGATTTGAGGGGGTTCGAGAAACATGTGCGAGCGGAGGATAACCGGATGGGTTTTGAGGATTATAAGCCGGATTTGGGGTTTTCCCATAAGGGGGGTAGATATTTTTTCCATAAGGAGGATATAGATGAGTCTCTTGAGGAGGAAGAGGTTGTTGTGGAGCTTGAGGATTGTGTCCCCCTGAGAACTGTGGGTTTCCTGGAAAAGGAATATTCCACAGATTGGGTGTTGTAGACACATTTTGTCCATGCAGTTGATGGTAGGCTCTGGTTTGAGGCTGCCCCCTAGCATGAGGGTTCCCTCCAAATGGAGGTTTTCCTCTGGCAGGAGGACGCCCCCTAGCATGAAGTGGAGTTCCCGAAATTTGGGAACCAAACGTAAATGACTGATCGGTGCTGCTTGATGGATTAAAGCCACCAAGACCGGTCCCTCTGGGTTGTTGTATAGGTATAGAACTTCCAGGCATAACTTGGGTAGTGGTGACAACGGAAGAATTCAGTGCTCTGTACCCAAAAGGAAGTGATGATGAAGGTCTAGTTGTTAGTGGTGTGCCAATTATAGCTTGGCTAACCACCACATTACCAGCGGGAATAGTCGGAACGTGAGGTACCATTGTAGAATGGGTCGTCTGGAGAGAAAAAGTGGACCTTGGGCCAACAGATGACATGTTCGGATCAACGGATGGTGTAGTTGAAAAAACGGTAGTACCGGTAAAATGATCTAAGGGTATGGTGTAGGTAACAGGCACATCGACACCTATTCCTGTTCCATAAAGATCCTGCACCGTGCGTGGTGGGCTTCAAACAACGTCTATGGTCCAAAAGGGGTCTTCGACTAGAGGTTTTGAATGAGACCCAGTCGGAACGTCAGAAGGATTGACAACAACAAATTCGTCAGCTGAATTCAGTTGGAGAAAATGCCTCTCATATCCCTCAGGAATGTGGAAAGCCTCCAGAGACTCTGAAACAGTTCGAAGATTCTCTAAAGAGGTGGGAACTTCCTCTTGGGAGGTTATAATGTTGTGAACCTCACTCTATTGAGGAGATCCCTCCATAGAATGAGGGGGTAAAGGGGTAGTATCTTCCATATTTTTTGGAGGAAGTCCCTGTACCCTACGCGAACGGCATGGAGGGTCGATGTTGGCGAAAAAAAAATCGACGAAAAAAATCTATGGCCAACTACCGAAAAGAAACATCATACGCTAATAGAATCTAGGAATCACAACCAAGAAAACAAAACCTTCTCTCGATGACCATGCTAGTTGGTGATGAAATCCAACATCGTGTGATCAAGTCAAGAAGGGGCTAGGATATGGTGAAACAGTTACAATGGCGACCTGCTTAACGGACTTTCACCTTGGTGCAAGCTTCCATGCAGTAATTGTGGATTTACCCTCCAAGGAGCCCGAGTGAGTTTGACCAATGTCTGTTCTAGGTACAGTGAGACTTCCCTTCATTGTCACCTTGTGTAAGACCCTAAAGATTGTGGCTACTAAGGTTACCAATTCGCAGTCAACCCCTGGGTGGGTACAGTTGATAGTCGAGTCCGAACATAAGGGCAGGGTATCTAGCGCAAAATCAACTTGAAAGGATTCCACTCAACATTGTGGGTATACCTTTAAGAAACCCTCATAATACGATCTGACTACTACAATTAGTCAAACCACGGAGGGATAATCTCCATAGCTTTCCCAAGTGCGACCTCATGCATAACCCCTGTGTGAGGGGGGGATCCCAACAAACTTATATGACAATTGGATTTGATTCTCCCTAGCTCAGGATGCTAATGTTTGTTTTGGAAACTTTGGAGAGTTATGCTCATAGCCTAATCCAAAGTGCTAATCCTAGTCTAATGTTGGTGGAAGATCCTAGAAAACAAAATGTTCTAGATAATTTTTAATTAGTGTTCATTTTACAGTCATTCTTTAGTCAAAAGGGGTGTATGAAAGTGAAACGGATGGAATGATGACTCAATCCCCAAAAAATGCATAAAAGATGATAAGCAGTCATTTCTTTTTGATGAATGTCTATTTAAGGGAGAGAGAGAGAGTTGTTTTCACTATCAAACACTAATAAGGAATGTCCTCAAACAAATTTTCTCAATCAAATCTAATGTGATGCTAACACTTTTTAGAAATGTCTTCTAATATGAAAATCAATCACTAAGATGTCTCTTTATTGTTTGTGTGTGAATAATGATTAATTCAATACGACACTTCCCCTACCAATTAACCTTTTAGATCAAGGAGACTCAGACAAGCATAAGCATGTTTCATACAAACAACACACCCTCTTGCTATGATCGAAAACAAGAAGCAAAAAGAAAACAAAGATAACAAAGAAAATAAAAAATTTCACACAAAAGAGAGATGTTCAAGAACAATGACCTCAAAAAAAACAAATGAAAATATTCGTAGACTTCTGATGTCCTTCACCAGAGTTTCTGCATAGTCAGATAGGAGAGAAAAAGTAGTGGATTGATTTCGAACTCCCAACAGCAGAAAAAACTCAAAAAATAATGAAGAAGGCCACAAAATCTGACCAGCAAGGTATTTGTTCCTTAGAAGGAAGTATGTCAAAGTTTATTGGGAAGAAGCATTGACTCATAGAGAGGCTCAGCAAGTGAAACACAGAGATTGGACCCTAGAAAAGGCAATTATGGAAAGGTTTTTTTGACAAAAGAGGGTTGGCGCTCTGGTGTAAGGGGCACCAAGAGTTATAGTGCTCTGTCTAACACTTCCAGTGAGCGCTGGTGCTCGCTAACATGGGCATAGGGGCGCTAGGCTTAAAAAGCTCATGAAAATGTCCAAAAACCCAGAATTTCACTCAAATTTTGGCAATCAAGCTGAGTGTGATGGGGTAAGGATTCAATCAGCATATGAGATCAGACATAGGGGGTGAACAAGGTCTGAAAACAATAAATGGCAAGGCAAGGTCTATGAGGAAGACCAAAACTGAAATTTTTTTATTCGAATCCCCAGTGGAGTTGCCAGTTTCTGTTGAAGGAAAATCTCCCTGCAGATAGGTAGACCTCCTCTTGAGAGCTGGACTCTTAACTCTTAAGACAGAATATTCTTATCATGGACACTAACTTCCTTTTAGATCTATATAAACTAATGTATGAGGAGGAAGGAGAAAAGAAATACCTTTTATCGGTGTTTGTCCCTACACGGTCCGAGTTGAGCTCCAATCTTTCGCTCCTTGATAAGCTCTGTGGACAAACAAAAGTACAACCACTTCTTACTCTATTGATATTATCTCGAAATAGACCTATCTATTAGATACAAGTTCATGTGAGATTAAGCACAAACTAGAAAGAAACAGGCCAAGCGTGTTATATTGATGAGAATAATAATGAAAGAAACTTACAACCTTAGATGCGAATGCAACAACTTCATCAAATCCTCTTTGTCTATCCCTTGCTCAAAAGATCCACGATTAGAATGAAAACAACTTCACTGACTACTCTCCTCCACTTCTTTGTGTGTTTCCTATGGGATCATAGGTTTCATGCTTCTAATTCTTCTCCCTTTTCACCATGAGAGAGCCTGCTTATATAGGTCTAGAGAGGCCCAACCACTTGAGATATTTTTAGGGTAAGTCAAGGATTCTCCTTCTTTAATTAGGGATCTTCCCTAAGATCATGGCTGGACTAGGGGTTCGAATCCAACTACCTTCCAAGATTGAAAAGATCTTTCCCCCATTCTCCTCAATAGACCAACTGCTGCCCAGAATAGGTAGCACTCCTTCAAAAGAGGTGTCAGAGCGTTATAACGCTCCTCAACAAGGTATAGGGGGCACCAACACTCCCAAAAGAAATTGCACTGCTCCAGAAGGGAAAAAGTAGTGTTATAGCACTCCCATATAGTGCATAGGGGGGCACCGACACTCCTGAGAGAGGTGTAGGGGAGCACTCACCTCCAAAAACCCATTTTTTGTGGTTCTTTCAGATGGCAAGAGGTTCATAAGCCCAGTTAACCATTCCTCTTCTTCCAAATCAAGTGTTTGAGGTGTTTCAAGTGTCTTTATGATGTCATTATAGGTACGACATAAGCGTTATGGCAGTATGCTTTTCTTGACACTTACGACACTTGTGAGCAAGATGCGACACTTGCGAAACTTGTAATGAGGACACTTGCGACACTATCGAAGTGAGTAATTTTGATGTGTAACACACCCTCTCTATTTTCCCATCATATTCTGGATGATAAGCTATGCTAAAATTCATATTTGTTCCAAATCCTTTGAATAATCCTTTCCAGAAATTGAATGTAAACTTTGGATCTCTGTCAGACACAATTGTCTTGAGTATACCATGTAATTGAGCAGTTTCACTCATATAAAAATCAGCAATGTTAGTTTCCTTGTGAGTGAGCTTCACCAGAATGAAATAGGCAGATTTGGTAAGCTTGTCCACCACTACCATGATATAATCATGTTTCCTGCTTGTTCTGGGAAGCTTGGTGATGAAATCCATTTTTATCAATTCCCATTTCCACTCAGGGATGGGTAATGGCTGCAACAACCCAGCTAGTTGTCTATGCTTAGCCTTGACGTTTTTACACTTCAAACATTTGGAAATGTACTCAACAACTTATTTCTTCATGCATGGCCAATAATATTGTCTCTTGATAGCTGCAATAGTTTTATGATACCCTGCGTGTCCAGCATAAGGTACGTTATGCATTTTTATCAATATCATATTTTTCAATTCTTGGGAATTTGGTATATAAATTATGATTCTGTACATGAGAATTTCATCATTTCCCAACTTGTAATCCTCAATTTTCTGCTGCAAAATACCTTTTTGTAATTTTTCCATTAATTCCATTGGTACATGCTAATGGATGTAGCATGCAAATCATGCACTCTTCTACTGAGTGCATCAGCCACCTTGTTCTCTTTTCCTTTGATATGCTTTATATCAAAGTCATATTCACTGAGAAATTCCAACCACCTGCTTTGCCTAAAATTTAAAGTTGATTGATCAAATAAATAATTCAGACCATTATGGTTTGTCCTTAGCTCGAGCCATTTCCCCATGAGGTAGTTGCTCCACTTCTTCAAGTCATGCACTATGGATGCCAACTCCAAATCATGAGTGGAATAATTCCTTTCACGCTCCTTCAACTTTCTTGATTCATAACATACAACATACCCATTTTGACTAAGGACTCCACCAAGTGCTTCTTACATGCATCTATGCATACAATGAATTCTTCATTTGGATCAACAATCCTTAGTATTGGATCACTTGTTAATAATTTCTTAAAGTGTTGGAAACTCTTTTCACACTCCACTGTCAACCGAAACTTCACTCCCTTCTTTTGCAAAGAAGTGATTGGGGATGAAATCTTTGAGAATCCTTCAATAAATCTTTTGTAGTAGCCTTCAAGGCCCATGAATGATATGAATTATGTCACATTCTTTGGTGTTGACCATCCTCTAATGGCTTCAATCTTCTCAAGATCCATTGTTATCCCTTCCTCTTATATGATATGCCCCAAATAATGAATTTGGTTCTGATAAAATGAGCACTTTCTCAATTTGGCATACAACTGATGCTCCCTTAATACTTGTAGTACCATCCCCAAGTGTTCTTCATTCTCTTCCTCTGATTTAGAATATATAATATTTTTATCAAAAAATACAATGACAAAATTATCTAAGTATTCTCTGAAAATACCATTCATTGAACACATGAAGACAACTGGTGCATTTCATAACCTAAATGTCACTACAGTGAACGCATAATGACCATACCTTGTTCTAAAAGTAGTATAGATGATGTATTCTTATTTAATTCTTACTTGATGATAACTTGACCTCAGATCAATCTTGGAGAATATTTTTTCATTCTTCAATTGATCAAAGAGGTCATCAATCCTTGGAAAATGATACTTATTCTTTACAGTTACTTTGTTCAATTTCCTAAAGTCAATGCAAAGTCTCAATGCTTCATTCTTCTTCTTCACAAATAATAATGGAGCACCCCAAGATGATACACTTGGGCGTATATACCCTTTCTTCATAAGATCTTCAATTTTCATTTTCAACTCCTTTAATTATGGTGTACTCATCCTGTAAGGGTTCTTGGATACTGGAGTTTCTCGAGGAATCAAATTTATAGAGAAATCAATATCTCTTTTAGGGGGTAATCCTGGTATTTCTTTAAATACATCCTAAAAATCCTTTAGGACTAAATAATCTTCAATATTTGACACCTTATCCTTAGGTTTTTCTTCCATATGAGTTGCAAATATTTGACATTCTTTTCTATAACATTTCTTTAGCTACAATGCCAAAATTTATCTGACAGATATGGATATGGGAATTCCTTGTACTATCCTTAGGTTCCCTTCTTCATCCTAGTAAGTAAATTCTTTATTATAACATTCTAGGATATCATGGTGTTGGTCCAACCAATCCATACCAATTAGATAGCCATAGGAACCTAAAGGAAAGATGTTCAAATCTTCCCTGGTGCTCAATCCATTCATGTCTACTGGGCATGACTTAACCATGTCATTAAATTTTCTTTTGGATCCATTAGCCAATTGCACCAACAAAGATTTTCCATGCTTTCTTCTTCGAAAATGAAATTTTTCCACCATCTTAGGATCTATATAACTATGACTAGCCCATGAATCAATTAAAATTGAAATGGTTTGGTTGTTAATCATACCTTCTACTTCAATCACGTGTGACTAAAACACGACTTGCTTGTTGTCTAGGGATGCATAGATACTAGGTACATTCCTTCCCATGTCCTCCATTTTTTCAACTTGTTGTACATTGTGAACAACTCTTTCTTTTCCACTTCTATGAGGACAATCTCCATACTTATGATCTCCCTTACAACCCAAAAATTGAACAGGTGGCTTCCTTGGCCTTTTCCCTCCTGTCTCAATCATTCTGGGTTTTCTAGAAGTTGGTTGTCCCAAAGGACTATTTCTGAAGAGTGAAGGCTTAGTCCGCTTCTTCCTCTGTTCCATCTTGTACTTCTTATTTTCTTCCAAATCTTTTTGGAAAGTTGGCTTTCCTTTATGTTGATCATATAGGCATTTAGCTCACCTTATGGTCTCCTCCAATGTTTTAGGATCATCATATTGTATCTTTTCACTGATAAATGATGACAGTCCACTCAAATATATATGACTATTAACTATCTCATCCTTGATGAAGGTGACATACTTTAGCATTTCTAAAAACCTTCTTTTATATTCTTCTATGTTCACACTCCCAAGATTGAGTTCAAATAACTCCTTCATTTTCTTGTCATAGTATCTCTTAGTCAAGTATTTCTTTTGAAAATACTTATTCAATTCCTTCCAAGTAACACTTTTCTCTTTAATGTGTTGCACCTCCACAAGTTGGTCCCACCACATGGATGCCTTTCCCTTGAGCTGATAGATATAAATTCTTCCTTCTACATGTGAAGAATAATTATGTAATTGAAAATACTTTCTCATGCCCAACAACCATCTCTTTGTATCTTCATCCTTGTTGTTATCACCATCAAATGTATGAGGTTTGATTTTTTTCATTTCTCCTTGTAGCTCATCCACCCCATACTTATTCTTATGGTTCCTGATGGGGGATTTACTTGAGCTACTGTGTGATATCCTAATGGAATGCCTTTGGGAGAGAGGGTGATGTCTGCTAGCACTTATTGTTTTACCTTTCTCATCAGGAGATCTGTGACTTCCTGATTTGCTTGAGTCAAACTCCTTATCCATCTTCTTTTTTATTCTATCCAAGCTTTGCATTAACTTTATATTGAATTCCTCCTGTTTCTCCTTGGATTTCATAATCCTTTCATTATTATATTTATAACTTTGGACATCCTTTTGCAATTTTTTTATGGTCTCTACCAAGTTCAATCTTTCTTCCTTTCCTTCTCCATGTCCATTTGAGTTTGTGCCTTCATTCCCCATATGGAAATCCATCCCTATGATCTCATCTTCCTGGTTGTAATTCCCCTATGTATATCCCATCCCTATGCACTTTATGCTAATCTTGTTATAATCTAACAATTGTTAACTCTGCAAAATGTGCAGCCAACAAAACTTTGTTAGGCTGATTTCTTTAACAATTTAAGGGAGTTATGCTCAATTCAAGTTCCACAATACATCATAATTTTTTCTTCTGATTTTCTTGAAAATTTATTTCCCAGGTCAATTTTCTAAGTGAGTAGTTATATTCTACTTTTCAATATCTTTCCAACGCCTTCTTCCATGCTCAATTTTGATTTTTGAGCAGGAAGTTATGAATATTTGAAAATTTTCCTTCCTGGGAGGTAATTTATGTACAATTGTTCTTTTTCTTCAAATTTGAATTGGCTCTTGGACCTATCCTAGATCCTGTCTTCAGGTTCACAGGTCATTTTTACTTCTTTGGGTGAATTTCCATACAAATAGGAACCCCACAAACTCCTTCTCTAAGCCCCTTTTGTCTTTAAAACAATTTTAAGGCTTTAGCCCTTTCTCTTCAACTCTCAATCTCATGTGACCACGACTATGACCAAGAACTTATCTGGAGCTTCAAGAATTTGAGGCTCTGAAACTTTGGGATTTATAGGTTTTCATAGAATCGCACTTCACTTCACCCAAACTCCAAAGTGGAAAACTTCTAGAGAGACTCTCTAGAGATTCATGCTTCGGAGGTCTTCATACCATTACACCTTAATTCTCTCGAACGTAAAATTTCTGAATTCCCGGGCTAGTGCTTCATCTTTTAATTACTCCAGTGCTCCGCTAATTTTGGATTCGTAAGTTTGGACAAAAATACACACTATGTTCCCAAAACGTCGAATGGGAAAACTTTTGAAGAAGCTCTCTGGATATTCGCACTTCAAACGTTCTTGCAACAACATACTCCCATTTCCTAAATGTCAAATCTTTGAACTTTCAAAGTCTTATTAGCAACTATGCATTAGGGGGTGATACGTGGCAGAAATAGGGAGATGACACATGTCCCAACTAACGGATGACACATTTCAAGTTCCAATTGGAACATAAGGTCTGTGAAAATCATGAATTAGGATGACATGTGGAAAGCATAAAGTGGGTCTAAGTCATCTTAGGTGATGTCCGCAAGCCACGTCATTATAGTTCTCTATGACTTCGAAACTCTGGGATTCAGAGGATTTCACATCAGATCACTTCAAAAATCCCAAATGTTGAACTTATGAACTCTCGAATAGGTCCACATCACCCTAGGTGATGTCATCATGCCATGTCACTTTGGTTCTCTGGGACTTTGGCACTTCGGGCTTTAGAAGATTTTACACCAACATACTTTAAAACTCTCGAACGTTGAACGTTTGAACATACGCTATCTGGAGCTTCAGGATTCAGAGATTTGAAACTTTAGACTTCATAGAAATTCTTAGCATAACACATCAAATCTCTCGAATTCCGAACTTTCGACTTCGAAGGATGTCACCCTAGAACACCTTAAAACACTCGATCATCAAATCTCCAAACTCTTGAATAGACTCTCTCCCGAGCTTCAAGACTTCAGGTTTCAGGAGACTTCTCAAATTAACACTACCAATCTCTTGAACACCAAAATTTTGATCACTTTCTAATATGTAGACACGTGTCCCCAAACATGAATGGTCTGAATTGGCTCTGGACTTCAGGACTTTGGGAAAATTTCCACCCCGTGCAACCACAATAAAATTATCTCATAGTTTCAATTTGTCAAACCACTCAGGAATCCAATGACCCTCATTTCCCAAATGATCTACGGTGTAGGTTCACTTTGGGACTTTGGACCTTTGGGGATTTTTCCTCCTTTTCAACAAGGTCTTAGAAACTGTTGAAACACCGAAGTTTGAAGGAATTAAGGGTTAATTGCCATTCTCCTTTTCCATATCTGACGGATGTGAAGGATTCAAACCATCCCCAAACCGATCTCGTTCGTTCACCTTCTCATATGGAGATTAATTTTCTTTTAGGGACTTTAAGAAATTGTATGCGCACTCCTTGCAGTTCAAATTCGACCCATCGTAGGTCGGAAGTTTCCTGAACATGTATTAAATTACAAAATTTTCACCACTTGGCCGATTTCTTAAAATGTTTCCAAGAATTTTAACAACAGAAGTTGGGGATTTTTCCCAATTCCACACAAGTGACTCACTCAACTTGCTCTACCCATCCAGGCTCATTGTTGTAAACTGGAGCTCTGATACCAAATTGTAACATACCTATTTATAGACCTTCTGGGTTATGCCACACAAAAACTCTTGCAAAACTTCATATATATAAAACTTAAAACAGACAAATACATTCTACAAATACACAGATTCATGTGGAAATAATAGTAAACATATACATGAAGTATACACATACAATACCCATAAATATAAACGCATGTATAAATACATATCATGTAAATTAACACACAATTGATTCTTATGTTTGACATAATACCACCAACTGCGTCCAGACCTTCCACGATCCTCCCATCTTTAGACCACACTGCTCAAAACTCTCAACAATGAGTCACCCCCGGAGCTGGGACTAAACTCCACCAAGGTAAAGGGATTCCTAACTAGGCCGAGGAAATAGAAAGTACACAGTCAAAAGGAAGGATTTCATCCTGGGAGTCAATTCAAACTAATAGCCTACAACCTCTCATTCCCCACTTGCATGTCCCACCCCAGGAAGTGTGCCCCTTATTTTCTCAACATTCCTTCGGCTACCACACTTCCCTTCTAGGGCTTCAGCAACAAGATGGAAAAGAATTATCTGATCACTGTAGCTATAGTTGGGATCCCTTAGGAAATCATTTCCCCAACAATTCTCTCACTTGGAGAGAGTTTCTCATGGGCATGACAACCCACCTCTTCAATCCACGGGCCTGACAACTTGCCTCATCAACCCCAAAGGCCTGTCAACACATTTATTCAGTTCATTTCTTAATTCAACCAGTTACAAGTAATGGTGAAGACATCAACAATGTCCAGCTAAGGCACATGTGATGGAAGCAAAAACATTATGGGCATGGAACAGATGTGGCTCATAACATAAAGGTACAACATTGGCTCAGGTAGGTTTGAGTGCATTATTCATTCCAAGAGGTATACGATTTACTACTCATAATAGGAAAGGTATGGTTAGCTCAAGAGTGCATGAAGGCTCAAGCGGTAGGGCTAATGGAGTGAATGGCTCGAATGGCTGCCTGCGTAAATGGCTAAGTGAGTGGGAAATACACTAAATTTCCCCACCTTTATTTTCATGCGCCCTTGATGACAGGTGGATCTCAAGGAGCTCGTTTCTCTCCACTTGGGATTCATTCTCTTTCCCATAAGAACAAAGGATAAAATAATTATCCTCATTGTAGTCTTTAGTAATAATATTATAATATTCCCTTGGAGATAGGCCCTCTAGCTTACCCCCTTTCCTAGGCTCTAGCCCTCCCTTTCCCTTCCTAGTGGAATTTAGTCCCCCATACTCTTTTATCATGGTTGGAATACACACAACAATGTATTATATTAATGATATGTGTGTTTACATATACAAAAATAGGCTCACTAGCCTTTAACATCTAGGCTCTTCAGCCTAATTCAACACATAAGCCTCCTAGTGTATAATCACCTGGCTCACCAGCCTATAAAACATATTTACAATTTCAACTAGGGCTTGGTCTTGGGGTATTAGAACATTTCAATGATAGACACATCAACATCTAGCATACAATCAAACTAAGATAAGGGTTTTGTTTGTGATTAGGTCAACATGCTTTGGAACCAACAACCCTCATGAATCAAAGAGTGAGGAGCACATAAAGTTATGGATTCGAAGACCAATTTGACATAGACATTGTTAGTATTCTCAATGAAATTTATTGCATGATATGGTACGATATTTATATCCTCATTCATATATATGTCATGAGGATATCATGCCAACGATTTCATTGTGTAATTTTGTTATTGTTGTACCTAAATCATGGTATTTCAAACCATTATGTTACTCATGTCAATTCGGCTATATGTGGACCAGGGGATTCTTACAAATCACCTTACACAATTTGGGATCTCATTGTATGTATAAAAGAATAGGAATAATTGTGTAATAAGGTAACTTTGAGAGTAATAGAGAGTAGTGTTAGCAAGAGAAAAAAACATTAAACTTATGCCTCTAACTTCATAATGATATAACTCAATTTTTTCTTAATAAGAAGAGATAGTGTTCAAGATTCTCAGTGATATTATTAATTTATCAGTCATGTATGTTGGACAACTGAGAGGCGGGGGTGAATCATTTGTTACTGAGCTTAAAAAATTATGCCCATTTTAAACATTCACAGAAAACTCAATGATGATTACAATAATGTAGGGAGGTAAGAAATAGAATATTCAACATCAATCACACACATGAAATATACAGAGACAGATATTCCAGAGGAAACCCATAACGGGAGAAAACCTCTTCTTCTTGATATGATAATTAGTCTTTATTTTTTGTACATTATCATTCTTATGAGAACCAACTCCTTTCGAGGCTACCACCTCTGTTTTACAATAAGAAACTTGTTGAGAGCACCAACTCTCTAGTTTCTCTAGCACGCCCTTTGTGTTCCAACACCAACTAGATGGAAGCACCAACTTCCAGTCATACAGGCACCAACCTGTACAAGCTACAACTTACTGAGAGCACCAACTCTCTTGATTCTCTAGCACCCACTAGAAGGAAACACCAACTCCCTGAGTGTTCCAGCACCAACTCGATGGAACCATCAACTTCCAATTACATAGGCATGAACCTGTATAATAGAGAACAATAGTTCTCCCTTGCACCACCCTACCACCCTGGTTTTTCTGGCTGCAACCAGATGGAAATTACAACTCCCTGTGTTCAAGCACCCACTTGAAACTATGAGGACAACAATCCTCCTTATCACCACCCTACCACCCTGAGATATAAATCTCTGTTACTGAAATTTATTACAGTGATACAATATTTTATATCAATGACTTACCAATCTCAACACTATTTTTCTACATTGCTTTGCTCTGCCTGCATCAGTGTCTTCCTACTCACACCTACTTGCGATTTATGTTCTTCCGCTCCGTATCTGCATGTGCACCTCGGATTTCTCAACATCTCTTAGATATGCAATTTGTTCTATGTCTTTCTTCTTCTTTTTATGCTCTATGCACCATTGAATTTCTCTGTGCTATGCCTCTTCTATGCGCTTCAGCTCCTACACACAACATGCTTCTTCCCGCATGAATAACTATCAAAAGAACCAATTGTCTCTTCTATGTTCTGCGTATATTTATCATGCCAATTCCTCTGCCAGATCATACACACAGCTCTTCATCCTCTATGGCAATTATACTGAGTCTGTTCTTCATCAGTGGTCATTATCCTGATATTCTTTGGCTTCTCTGGCATCTACATTCTTTGACACTTTTCCATCTATCAATTGTCTCTATGATGAATCTTCATCCCACAAGTAGTTACCTCGAGACTCTTCAGCTCCTCTGGAGGTCACCCTAAAGCTCTTCAAATTCTTTGGCATATACAATCACTTTGTTCTGGCAGTTACAGAAAGAACCTTTGCGTGCTCATCCCTTTGGCGCGCTTTCCCTGCCTGAGAAAACTTCAAAGTGGGCGCTATATTTTTTGGCTAAGCCCCTTCCTTTCACGTGACCATGAGCTGTTATCAGACACCTATCCAAAAGTTTCTTTGTGACTTCACGTTTCATATTTTCTGCTGTGAGTCACCTTGATTCTCGCAACTCCTAAAGTCTCGAGGTGGAGCCTAGCAACATGCTAGCTCCTCCCTTAACCTTCAATGATGTGACTAAGCACCTATTCAAAGGGTGGTTCTCAATCTCAATCTAGTGAGCTCTAGATCCATTTCTCGATATGACCTTGGGTGATGATCTCGTGTGACCACACGATTGTGGGCGCATCCAAAGGTGGTTTGAGGCCAACCCACTTTTTGCCCCACAATTCACCACAAAGCTCCACGTGTCCTTTCTCCAAAATTGTGGTTTCAATTGCGGCCCTCCTTACACATTTTAAAGTTTGCGCACCTTCTTTCCCTACAATTTGATGAGACCGTCGATCTCATGATCTTCACAGTTTTCCTGAACTGACGGATCAACTCTAACCTTCTTAAATCAACAACTGTGATTTATTGTCTTTTCCTACCTTCTTTCCTCCGTCCACATGCGATCCTTAAGCTCATCGACCAAGTGACATGTGGCCCTCCAAACCAACGGATGAGATCGATTTTTCCTTTCGAGCTGCGAGAGTATCGATTCTCAAACTCCTTTTTCTCTCGGAGCATTTCACCTAGAGTCTAGGATTTAACGATGTGTTGTCTTCTCGAATCGACGATCACAATCCCTTCAGGTATTTGGGGTTTGGAAATCTCAACTTTCCAACCTTTAAAACTTTCTTTTCTTTTTCCCAGAGCTAACAATCCACTGACGTGTGTCCCTTTTGGATCAAAGGTCATGATCCTTTCATGTCTCTGAACTTCGGAATTCTCAAGTCTCAACTTTCACTGTAGTATGATCAGTGGTTGAGAATACTTCCGAAGTGATCTTCAGATCCGATGACTTATGTCCACTTCAGGTCTTTACGACTTTGCCCTTCGGGTCTTCATGACTTAGCAACCTTTCAAATTTCCCGAAGCATATTTCTCTGAAGTAGATCGGATGGTTGATCTATTGTTTGCACGATGAACGATTCTCATTCACTTTAGAACTTCAATGCTTGAAACTTTCAACCTCTCCAGTCTTTCAACCTTCTAAAGTATCTTTCGCCAAAGTAGATCAGACGTTTGGATTTTATTTTCATGATGAACAGTTCTCGTTCACTTTGGTACTTTGGCTATTTTACTTACTCTATCCTTCCACTGTATTAGATCGATGGTTGAGAATGCTCCTGAAGTGATATTCAAATCAAACGTCTTGTGTCCACTTTGGGACTTCGACATTCATGCCTTCGGGACTATGGGAAAGTGCTAGTGATAAAACTCCCATAGTGAATCTCTCGAAGTTACGTAACTTGCTTACGTCACTTGTTGACATGGCACGATCCAATTTTATCTTGACACTTGTCATCACCTGATTATACCATGTGTACTTACTGACGTGATCTGCTAATGTGGTCTGCCACATGTCCTTGCTAACGTAGATATCCCTCACGTCCTTGCTGACGTGGTCTTCCACATGTCCATGCTGACATATATCTCCCTAATCTAACGATCATTGTATGTTCTCTAGATCCGATGGTCCTTATTCATTTCGTATTTTCAGCTCTCCGGGCTTCAGGTCCTTCAAATCTCAAACTAAAAAATATTGAGGTGAGATTTTTCTGGAGCGCAACCTCCTCACAAATTTAGACCCAAACTAAATGTTCTTCGTCGATCATGTTCTTAGATCGATGGCTCGATCTATCCACGATGTTGCTTTTCTAGCTTATCCTTTCCTTCCAGTTAGAATGATCCAACGGTTGTCGGGTTTTCGGGTATTCAAATTCTCAAACCTTTTTGTCTCTCGTTCCTATCCTTCACTTGATATTATCATACGATTGTTGGTCATCTGGAACGTTGATCCAATGGCCACTGTCTCTCTCTCTCTCCTGAGCTTCTGATCTCTCTGAATTATAAGGTTTTCTAAGTGTTCAAGGGTCTCGACCTTTGCTCCTTTTGCAAGTTATGATGACTTTGGGTCTCATATGCGTTTCTAAAAAATTCTTTCTCTCCTGATCTTTGGCAATGAATTTAAACTCTTCCTTGGTGCACACTTGCGCTCTGCGTGCAACTCTTCATTATTCCTCCTGAGCTTGATTCCTTCTGCAAACTCACAGATTCTAAGGAATCCAGCGAACGCTCCTTGCTTCCTTGATGATAACCTATGGCTATCTGGAAACTCCAACTCTCTTCCATGTGCTTGTCCTCTTGAGCTTGTATACAACAATTTCTCATGGTATCATCATTCTCGATGCTATCATTGTTTCTTTCCTGTTTGTCATCATTCCTGCCAATATGCCATCATCGTTGTTGTTATTTCCATCAATGACAAGCACACTCCACCTGTGAACATGCCAACAATCTCCCCCTTTGGCATTGATGGAAACCCTGAAGGAATGCTCTATTCTACTTAAACCTCCAACTGTAGCATCTAGACCACACCTTTTCTCCCCCTTTGACATCAATGTCAAGAAAACATGCTCCCTTGAGCTATTGCAGTACTTTTTGGAGGTATCATATATTCAACCAATACAAACTCCCCCTGACAGGATGTACTCTCTTAGGTGAGATAAGATATGACACCTAACTTCTGACAGAGATATTCAAATGGTGTCTTGGCTAGGGGTTTAGTAAAGATGTCTGCAATTTGTTATGTGGTTGGAGTGTAATCACTTGACATAAATTCTCCTCCTATGTCTGATCTTACTTCTTTTAATGTGTTGCCTATTTGATTCTCAATTAAATCTTTAAATATTTTAAATTTCTCAAATGCTTTAGTTTTTCCTTTGAGACAAGCAACCCAAGTTAGTCTGGAGTAATCATCAATGATCGGCATGAAATAGTTTTCCTTCCCTATGCCTTCTTGTCTTGATGGTCCACATAAATCCATATGAACTAATTGGAGTGGTTTCTTTGTTGAAGTAGAGCTCTTTGGATTTAAACCATGTCCTGTTTAGCTTTCCTACTTGGCAGGGTTTACACATAGAATCTTGCGGCTTTGATGATTTTGGAAGATCTTTTACTGCCTCAAGATTTTTGATCTTGATTAAGTGGTCAAAGTTTAGATGTCCAAATCTCCTATGACATAACCATCCTTCATCATGTTTTCTTAGATGGCACTCTTCTCTATCTTCTTTCAGCACACATGCATTATCATCTGTCCTTATGCTTTTAGCCACCACTCATCCTAAGTTTAAATTCTTTACTTTACAATATTTGGAAGTGAACACCTCTTCACAACCTCTATCACACATTTGAATTACACTAAGAAAATTATGTTTCAGACCATCTATAAGCATAACATCCTAGGCATCTCCTTTGCCATTACTCAAACTCACCAACTCTTTACCCTTGATTTAACCTGGTTCATCATTTCCAAAGGTCACATTTCCTATTTTGATTTTACTTATAGACAAAATCTTATCCTTGTCTCCAGCCATGTTCTTGGAACATCCACTTTCTATATTCCAGGGGTCTTTTTGTTTTTGAGCTGAAAGTACTTGACCACATTTTTCACTATCTTTCTTTTTCCATGTGTTGACATTTCTGGCTAAGAGCTTTATCCTTGTATTTGCTTTGTAATTCTTCAAATGGTAGTTTGCAGCTTTGTGGTCGAAGTTATGGCAATTATATCATTCAAGCTCATCGTTCAATAGGTCAAAGATATTGGTGCAACGTTGTCTACTCATTGGTTGTTTAGTTCTATGTTGCAAAGATTGTTTATTTCTTGACCTCCTCAGTTGCATGTCTCTAAACTTAATCTGACAATTTGCAATATTATGACCAAAATTAGAGTAGTAAAAATAGTAACCATGGAAAAAAAATTGGTACCTGAAGGATGGCCTTCTTATTGGAATTTTTTTCTACATCTTCTGATATCTTTGTTTTTTATCATGGATCATCTTGTCTTTATTATATTTTGGTGACAGAGTAATCACATGGTCTGATTGTCTACTGACTTGGAACTTGATCATCTTTACTGTCTCTCTTATTTCTAGATGTTTGTTGTTTGAACCACTTACATAACCTAAACCAATATTCAACAAAGGAGATCTCTATTTTCTTAGGATTGTCATTTAGTTATGTTGAGGCTTTAATGTTTGGAAGATTTTGGAGATACAATACCTTAAACTTCTCCATCTCTTTTCTGGTTTTCACTACCTCTTCTTCCAAGGCTTCACATATTTCCTTCTTCTCTGATAACTGTTTTTTCAGAGTTTCCTCTATTTTCTTTGCCTCTTCTAACTCCACTTTTAGTAGGGCAAGGTCTTCATCAGGTTTTTTACCATCCTTTTCAAACTGAATCAACAACTGTTTTTTTTTTCTCTTCTTAAGTTTGAGTCTGTCAATCTCTTCTAAAGCACTGATTAGTTCACCTTCCATATCAACCACTACTTCTTCATCATTAACATGAATTCTTGTTCTTTTATTATCACAATCCTCTTTGGCCATAAGTATAAATTCATTAACCTTATCTTCACAAGAAGAGTCACTATTTGTGTCTCCTGAAGAGTCTTCATTGTTTACACATAAAATTTTCTTTTTATAAAATCTCTTGGAATTGTACTTCTCTTCACCTTCAGAGTTTCGTTCCTTCTTCTTGTGTGGACACTTAGATGCAAAGTGACCTATCTTCATTTCATATGCAGTCAATGTTCCTAGAAGTTGATCAAAAGGTAGAACTTTTAGAACATTAAGTTCTTCTATAGCAGAGACCTTTGGGTTGAACCTATCTGGCATAGATCTCAAATTTTTTTGAACTAAAGAGGCTTCCTTAATTTTTTCACCAAGCCCTTTCATTGCATTTACTAGTTTTTCAATTCTCAGAAAGTACTTCTCAACAGTTTCATCCTCTTTCATCTTTAGTTGTTCAAACTATAATCTGTAGGTTTGAAGCTTGGCATCCATTACCTTCTCACTACCTTCATAATTGTTAATGAGTTTGTCCCACATTTCTTTGGCAGATTCTAAGTGCATAACTTTTATAAATTCTTCTTCTAAAATCCCACTTAGAATAGCATTCATAGCCTTAGCATTGAATCTGAATTCTAGCTTTTCATCCTTAGAAGCTAGTACAATTGGCTTTACACAACCAGTATCTACCACATTCCAGACATCTACACCTAAAGCCATTATGTAGGTTCTCATCCTACCTTTCCAGAAGGAAAAGTTTGTTCCATTGAACAGAGGGACCTTGTTGGTTGAAGTTCCTTCATGGATAGTCATGTTTAAGCTCTAGGATCTACCCTTAAATAAATGGAATTTGCTTTGATACCAATTNGGGGGGGGGGGTGAATCAATTGTTACCGAGATTAGACAATTATGCCCATTTAAAAATCTTTACAGAACATTCAATGATGATTACAATAATGCAAGGAAGTAAGAAATAGAATATTCAACATTAATCACACACATGAAATATAGAGAGACATATATTCCTAAGGAAACACATAAAGGGAGAAAACCTCTTCTTCTTGATATGATAAGTAGTCTTTATTTTCTGTACATTATCATTCTTATGAGCACCAACTCCTTTCAAGGCTACCACCTCTGTTTTAAAAGAAATAACTTGCTGAGAGCACCAACTCTCTGGTTTCTCTAGCACCCACTAGAAGGAAGCACCAACTCCCTTTGTGTTCCAACACCAATTGGATGGAAGAACCAACTTCTAGCCACACAGGAGCCAACATGTACAAGATGCAACTTACTAAGAGAACCAACTCTCTTGATTCTCTAGCACCCACTAGAAGGAAGCACCAACTCGCTAAGTGTTCCAACACCAAATGGATGGAAGCATCAAATTCCATTTACACAGGCACCAACCTGTATAAGAGAGAACAATAGTTATCCCTTGCACCACCCTACCACCTTGGTTTTTCTGGCTGCAACCAGATGGAAGCTACAACTCTGAACCCTTGTGTTCAAGAACCCACTTGAAACTCTGAGGACAACATTCCTCCCTAGAACCACCTTACCACCCTGAGATATAAATCTCTGTTACTAAAATTTATTATAGTGATACAGTATTTATCAATGACTTACCAGTCTCATCATTGTTCTGCTACATTGCTCTTCTATGCCTGCATTAGTGTCTCCCTTCTCGCATCTACTTGTGATTTCTGTTCTTTTGCTCTGTCTCTACATGTGCACCTCAACTTTCTCTTCATCTCTTATATATGCATTTTGTTCTATGTCTTTCTTATGCATTTTATGCTCTATGCACCATTTCCATTCTTTGCACTACGCCTCTTCTGTGCGGTTCATCTCCTGCGCACAACCTACTTCTTCTTTTTGGAATATATTTATCATGCCAAGTCCTTTTCCAGATCACACACACAACTCTTTGTCCTCTCTGGCGATTATACCCAGTCTTTTCTTCATCAGTGGTCATTATCCTCAGATTCTTTGGCTTCTCTGGAAATTACAGTCTTCAACACTTTTACATATGTCAATTGTCTCTATGATGAGTCTTCATTCCATTGGAAGTTACCTCGCAAATTTTCATCTCCTCTGGCAATCACCTTGAAGCTCTTTGAATTCTGTTGCGAGTCACCTTGATTCTCCCAACTCCTGAAATCTTGAGGTGGAGCCTAGCGATGTGCTAGCTCCTCACTTAACCTTCGCTGATGTGACCATGGCTGTGACCAAACGCCTATTCAAAGTGCGCTTCCCGATCTCAGTCTAATGAGAGATAGCTCCATTTCTCTATATGACCTTGGGCGATGATCTCATGTGACTACACGATTGCGGGCGCGTCCAAAGGTGGTTTGAGGCCAACCTGCTTTTTTCCCCGCAATTCACCACATATCTCCACGTGTTGTTTCTCCAAAACCATGGTTTCAATTGTGGCCTACATTCAACATTTTAAATTTCACACACCTTCAATCCCCGCAATGCAATGGGACCGTCAATCTCATGATATTGTCGGTTTTCCTGAACTGACGGATCAGATCTAACCTTATTAAATCAATGGCTATGATTTATTGTCTTTTCCTTCTTTCTTTCCTCCATTCACGCGTGATCCTTATTCTCATCGACCAAGTGACATGTGGCCCTCCAAACCAATGGACGAGATCGATTTCATCTTTCGGGCTTCGAGAGTCTCGATTCTCAAACTCTTCTTATCCCGGAGAATTTCACCTGGAATCCATGATCTAACGATGCATGGTCTTCTCGAATCAATGATCACAATCCCTTCAGGTATTCGAGGTTTGGAAATCTCAACTTTCCAACCTTTCAACCTTCCTTTTCTTTTTCCCAGAGCTGACAATCCACTGACGCGTGTCCCTTTCAGATCAACGGTCACGATCCTTTCTTGTCTCTGGACTTCGGAATTCTCAAGTCTCAACTTTCACAGTAGTATGATCAATGATTGAGAATACTCCCTAAGTGATCTTTAGATGAGACGACTTATGTCTACTTTGGGTCTTTGGGACTTCACCCTTCGGGTCTTCGTGACTTCGCAACCTTTCAAATTTCTCGAAGCAGATTTCTTCGAAGTAGATCAGACGGTTGATTTATTGTTTACATAATGAATGATTCTCTTTCACTTCAGAACTTTGGTGTTCGGAACTTTCAACCTCTATAGTCTTTCGACCTTCCAAAGTATCTTTTGCCAAAGTAGATCGGATGATCGGATTTTATTTTCACGATGAACAGTTCTTGTTCACTTCAATACTTCGACTATTTTACTTACAATATCCTTCCACTGTATTAGATCGACGGTCGATAATTATTCTGAAGTGATCTTCATATCAAACGTGTCGTGTCCACTTTGGGACTTCGACATTCGGGACTTTAGGACTTTGGGCAAGTGTTGTTTGTAAAACTCCCGATGTAAATCTCCCAGAGTGTTGTAACTTTCTTACGTCACTTTTTGACATGGCACAAGCCAATTTCCTCTTGACACTTTTCATCACTTGATTATGCCATGTGTACTTGCTGACGTGGTCTTCTAATGTGGTCTGCTACAAGTCCTTGCTAGCGTAGATCTCCCTCATGTCCTTGTTGATGTGGTCTACCGCATGTCCATGATGACATGGTATTTTGACGTAGATCTCCCTGATCTAACAGTCATTGTATGTTCTCCAGATCTGATGGTCCTTACTCATTTTGGATTTCCGGCTCTCCGGGCTTTAGGTCTTTCAAATCTCAAAATAAAAAATCTTGAGGTGAGATTTTTCCAGAGCATAACCTCCTCACAAATTTAGACCTGAACTAAATGTTGTCCTTCAATCATGTTCTTAGATCAATGGCTCGATCTATCCACAATGCTACTTTTCTATCTTATCATTTCCTTCCACTTAGAATGATCCAACGGTTGTCGGGTTTTTGGGTATTCTAATTCTCAACCATTTTTGTCCTACTTATCCCATCCTTCACTTGATTTGATCGAATGATTGTTGCTTATCTAGATCATTGATCCAACGACCACTGTCTCTCTCTCTCCCGAGCTTCTGATCTCTTTGACATAGAAGGTTTTCTAAGTGTTCAAGGGTCTCAAAATTTGCTCCTTTTGTGAGTCCTGATGACTTTGGGTCTTGTCTGCATTTCTGAAAAATTCTATCTCTCTTGAGCTTTGGCAATGAAGTTAACCTCGACCCTGGCGCACACTTGCGCTCTGCGTGCAACTCTATGTTATTCGTCCTGAGCTTGATTCCTTCTACAAACTCAGGGATTCTAAGGAATCCTGTGCACTCTCCTTTCTTCCTTCATTATAACCTCTAGCTATTTGGAAAATCCAACTCTCTGACCTATGCTCGTCCTCCCGAGATTGTAGAAAACAATTTCTCATGGTCTCGTCATTCCCGATACTATGATTGTTTCTTTCCTGTTTTCCGTCATTGCTGCCAATATGTCAGCGTCGTTGTTGTTCTTACCATCAATGACAAGAACACTCTGCCTATGAACATGACAACAATGTAGTCTCTCTTAGCAATGAGAGACAAACTGGGAGGGCCCACCAGTTCATTTCTCATTGCCTTCTTGTTCAATAGCAATAGAGGTAACCATTTTCTTTTTTTGTTGGTTTGCAAGCTTTGCAATTTTTAGCAGCGTTCAATTGTCAATGTATCATTACTATAAATTATGTGCATCCTTGTTATAATTATAATCTATAATGAAATTATATTTTGAGACTGCAGGTGATTACAGTGTGTGTGTGTGTGTGTGTGTATTCTAGTTTGCAGGGATATTCCATTCGTAATATGAATATGCATAACAACTCTATTTTGGTTTGAATAGTTATAGTACTTAGCACTAGTCTTGTTTTATCATTGTTCCACATGTCTTTTATATAGAACAGTCAGTAATGCTTTGATGTGATTATTGTGTCATTTTGTATGGACTAATCCTCATCCCTTTCTCTATATTCCTTTTCAAGTAGATTGTTTTAATAATGATATGATTCTTTAGGGACTGAACTCTAAGATTGGGTTTGTTTTGTTATGCAAACACTATGAACCAAATAATGAAAGAAACATCATTGGTGCCATTAAAACCCTGCACTTTTACCTAATGGATTTTGTCCCTTCAGTACTGAGTGAATATTTTATCTCTATGTCTTTAAACCCTTTTTGAGAATTTTCTTAATCACAAGAGAAGGATTCACTTGTAATATTTTCTCTAAGAATTTATTGCACGAACATTCAACCTCATTTGAATGAAATATTGCAACATGTGCCATTAGAGCACTACTTTTCTACCCAGTGAATCACATTCCTTGTGACTTAGATGCTTGATTTTGAATGTGTTTATTTCCATAGGCCATATAGTTGTTTAATATTTCCTTCCTTGTCCTAATATTTTCATTTCCTGAGTCTTAATATCATAATCTTACAATCCATAGGTTGATGATAAAATGTAACATAAATTAACATATAATTTGACCGAAAGTATTCCCCATCAATAAAAAAAAAACATACACTGAGAGATGACGTGAAGAGAGAGTACCACTAAGTACAACTAACATAGGGATGGCCAACTCAGAAAGTCAACAAAACAATAGATGGTCTACTCATGATTAAAATTTCCTTTGAGCATATAGGATGACACAATGGTGACTTCGTAGCAAGACACGATATCTTGATGAATATAGTGCAACAATGCAAGACACATTGAGGCACTCTATGTAATGTCCCCACTTTGGGACATCATCACAGTGCAGGGGTTTATGATGATCAGAGTAGCCAAATGTTTATTATAGAGAGTACAAGGGTTACTGAGAGGCATTGTGGGGTCCAGATAACATTGCCCATCATATTTCATAATTATGAGCCATTCCTCACAGGTTGGATTTGGTTTCGTTGCATTCTGACGATTTCCATGATTTTGACTATTTTGAGCTATAAGTCAATTGAATTCATTGAAGAGGTCATTTTGGGGACATTACTTGGAGGAACCTCTTAGTGTAATAGCTCATTGGAATTAGGAGAAGCAACACTACAAGATGGGATGGTGAGAAGTGATTTTCAGTGGCCAGGGAAGCCACAAGGAGAGATAAGGATCTTTTTAGAGGTAAAAAGGTTAATTAATTAATTAAAGTGATTTAATTAATTAACTAAATATTAATAAAATGAAAGTTGCTTTGGAGGGACAAGGTGACCCAAAAAGTATAAAGGAAAGGAAAGGGCCTCTACTCATTCATTCATGCATGATCATCTTTTCATATCTAGCTTTTAGCTAGTGAGCCCAACATTGGGGGTTTTGAGGGTTTTGACTTAACAAACCTTAGAGGATGATTCGGTGGTGAAAGATTCCACCTAGCTTGTCCCAAGCTTGGTCTCAGAGATGCAATACGCTCCCACACCATTCTAGTTTCATATCTACTCAATTGCAAGAGGATTCTATATCAGTTACATGTGCAGATAGAAAGAGGGCGCACCGGTTGAGGGTTTCCAACAAGAGGGGCGCACCATCCATTGAGGGAGGATTCATACTAGTTGAGGAGAAGAGATTTCGGGAATTCCAGGTATTGGGTTTTCCTTGCATGTGTCTTGGCATCATTCTTGGTTGTTTCTGGAGGCATTTCAATGGAGGGTTTATTTGTATTGATATTGGGACGTTTTCCCAAGAGGAGGGTGCACCATTTCTTGGAGGGTGGCTAGATCCAAGGGTCTAGCAGGTCCTTTGATGATTTGAGCACTTGGGTTTCCATTGCAGCATCATGATATATCATTCTAGCTAATTTGTGGAGCCATTGGAGGTCTCTAGGAGAGAGGCCAAATTATTAGGGTTTCAGCCATCCAAGAGGGCGCACCACACATTGGAGGAGATTCAGATCCATAGGGTTTGAGAGGGATATTGGAGATTCGGGCACCTGGGTTGTTCTTACCATCACCCAATATTTTGTTTGGCATCTTTCTTGGGGTGATTGGACACATTTGGCAGCAGGGTGGAATTGTTGAGGAGCTTCAGCATTGCAGCAAAATGTGGAATCATCCAATTAGGGTTTCTGGACTTCATATGACCAGATCTACCTTGGAATTGGTCTTCATCTCTTATCCAGCCTTTGGAGGCTTATTTTTTATTGTCGGGAGATTTTTTTAGCAGCTCATACTTCTGTCTTGGAGACATCTATTGAGCATTCCAGATTGACATCTTCATTGTAGTAGGTTCCTCTATTTCATGAATAAAATCATATTTGGGATGTTTTGTCTTGTCTATCATATTGCATATGGTTGAGGTATGTTCCATGATTTTATCTTCTTGTTATTTTCTGCAACACACATATAAACACATCAGTAAAACCGTAAACATAATTGTAAGCAAAGTGTTTGATGAAATACCACAACCAGAAAAAGTTTTAAACACACCCAAAACCGTGATGATCCTGGCATAATGGCTTGGGATCATTACAGTGGTATCAGAGCTTAGATTCCTGCTAGCCAGTGGGAATTATCACATGCATACAGAGCCATAGAGGGGTCTTCCATAAGAGGAGATGGATAGGATGTGCCTTGAGATATCATGTTTGGAGATCATTTATCACGGCCTTAGCGAGGAAACTAGGGATATAATAACCTTCCCATAGTATGTAGCCTATAGAAATCCCCATTGGAGCGAAGAGGATATTTTACATGGGATCATCATAGTAGATAAAAAGAGAAAATAAGAAGATAGATGGTGGGAAGAATAGAAAAACCCCACACCCATTAGGAGCACGCAACCTTGTTACAATTGCAAGGGGTCGTGGGAACCAGATCATAGGTGCAGGGGTAGGGACCAAAAGCACACTGTTGAGGCACACTATGACAGTGATGATGAGATGGGTGAGGATGGAGCGATAGATGATGATTTGGGATAGTTTGATGATGATAGTGACTCTTGCACAGAGGATAGTGATAGTGACTCTTTTACAGAGGATGATGCTACCAGCACGCTTGAGGAGGATGATGACCCTTGTGTAGTGGATGGGCAGCTGGATGGACAGGACGATAGCACCAGTGTCTCAACAGACATATCACATACTACCGAGGACCTTACACCTCAACAGAGTAGTGAAACTAGTGAGGAGACACATGTGTTAGCACCTAGAGCTGATGAGCTTCCCATGATGGTTGTGACACATATGTCATCCTTCTAGACACCTCTGATAGCCACGTCATCTGAGGAGGTTAGTGGCATGTCAAATAGGGTTGATGAGCCTTAAGTGAGGGATGCACACCATAGAAATCTAGATCCATCGATCCAAGAGGAGATACAAGGAGTACAGACAGGGGACCTTATGCATACAGATAATCCAGAGGATATTGAGTCATAGTTTTTGGAGACTCCATTAGTTGAGAATATTGTGGGTGCTGAAAGGTTCATGGGACACTCACTTCTAGGATCAACCTGCATTAATGAGGATGCACTCTTTAGCAGTTAGGATGACCATGGCATGTGTCTGGATACACCTACATGGGATCCAGGCACAAATGATAGTAGCAGAGTGAGTGCACGGGAGGATACGACTGCTCATACAGGATACAATGTGATTCAGAGGGTGATAACACCTAGTGGTGGGGTGTAGTGGCATACAGGATTACCCAAAAACATAGTAGATAGTGGATAGTTCAACACGTTATCTTACGCAGAGGGTGTTTTTGGGGACTCCATAGTTGACACTAGTAGGGTTGACAACAATAGTGAGGGATATGAGGTGGCACCTCAGCATGACCATGATCAGAAGCCACACCACTTAGAAGCATAATTGAGAGTCAGTGAGGCTATGATCATGGAAGCCACCAGGCACACTGATGACATGCATGTGTTGATGGCATATTTTTTATGGATAACGTCAGTGGCACATGGTAGTTCATATGAGGGAATTACCATGGATGATTTTCATACTCTTAGGGAGAGAGTATCTGTGATGAGGATTGACTACCAGTACTTGTTGACTGGCAGGGACTACTTATTGAGGATTGGTGAGATGTATCATGAGGCTCTGAGGGAGCAAGAGTTGGAGGTAGATAGACTTACTCAAAAGTTGGAGAGCACTTGGGGATTCTTGAGAGGCACATAGACCACCCTTCAAGAATCAAAGTTTAGATCAGATGAGTCTCTTGAGGAGATTTGTCAGAGATCCACTTCATCTATATTAGTGGACACTCAAATGTATCAGTCAGTCACATTGATAGAGGATGTTGGTGATCTAGCAGAGGAGCACCAGTTGATGGAGGACACTTCCATTAGTGTTCCAAGAGAGGTTGACCTCCATATAGAGGTTGATCCAATAGTATGCCTAGGATCTGTGATGCAACATGAGTCTACGGGAGACGAAATGAGTATGTTGGAGCATACAGTGGTGAGTGATAACTCACAGAGACATGCCGAGATGTATGATGGAATTCATAGGGATGTATGTCCATGCAGGGAGGAGACATATTTAGGGGATCATACAGATGTCACTCCTTTGCAGTAGCCCATAGTTGTGAGAGATCACCTTCACCATTTCAGCAGTTGCATGGGAGATGAGAGATGGAGGTTGGTTGAGAAGCACTTAGAGGAGTTACTTCCGGTTGTACCTAATGATTGGGATTTAGTGATGGCTTCAGGTGAGAAGTTATCATGGGTATTGGTAGATTTACTTTTGGTCAATTCCTTAGGACTAACCAAAGAAGGTGATATTTTTCAGCCCTACAGTCAACTACAGATGTTTTTGTTATCCCTTTCTGACACATTTATCATTGACAACAGCATGAGGAGAGATAGACAATAGTAGAGGGCATGGAGATTGATTAGGCCGAGACCACCTAACAGGATTACTTCTACGACATACAACAGATCAGAGATGGATCGTCATGAGAAACCAGCTGAAATTTGGTGCGTTATGGTGAGCACCATAGGCCAAGTGATAGAAGATGAGCACAGAGGGGTTTGAACAGTGATCGATCTAGCACAGGAGAAGCTATCGGAGACTGGAAGTGATTAACTTCCAGGTTTTCCATGGGACCCAAGGGTTCACTTGGTTAGCATGATGTTTCACTACATGATGACCCAGGTTGCACCAGAGAGCCATGTACACCACTAGGGGTTGATTTGGAGAGAGCATGCAGGTTTTTGTCCGATAGAGTGAGGTAGCTTTTCACTCTTGACTATCATAATCAGACATAGAGGTGGGTGGACATGTACTACTACTTCTACAAGGACATTGTTACAAGTACAGTTTCTAGACAAAAGGTCCAAGGGCCACAGGGATTTTAGCTTGAGGATCTAGGAGTGGAGGATCCAGTATACATATAGGGAACAATCTAGTAGGGTCACCATAGTGCAGTGTCATCATGAGGATCTTCGACAGAGGATAGCATGGGACCCAGGGATTGCAGGGTTGATAATTTCATTGACTGAAAGGGGCAAATGGACCTTTGCAAGGGAAAGCTATCCTAACTTTCCATTGAGCTTCCATGTCGAGGAGAGCACATCGTTTGAGGGTGTCTCATGGAGGTCTTGCAGTACCTCATTCTGACATTAGAATGTGCATTTGATGGAGGCCGTGTGGATATTGGTAGATACTTGGAGGATGGAATTATTCCGAGATGAGGCCATGTGTCATATGCAACAAAATTCCAGAGTTGATGTATGTCAGGACTTTGCATCCCATGAGCTAGTAGTCCATGACTTGATATGGGACCCAGGAGGCATCATGTGTGATTGTTCATCTTTGAAGGGGTTCTACTATGTATCCCATAGGTGGACATGGGATCCTGGCATTATACTTGAGGGGATTCGGTTATTTCTTGAGGACAAGAAATTTTCTAGCAGGGAGGATTGCAATGTCCCCACTTTGGGACATCATCACAATGCAGGGGTTTATCATGACCAGAGTAGCTAGATGGGTATTATAGAGATTAAAGGGGTTACTGAGAGGAATTGTGGGGTCCATCTTACATTTCCCATCATATTCCATCATTATGAGAAATTCCACACAGGTTGGCTTTGGTTTCGTTGCATTCCGACGATTTCCATGATTTTGACTATTTTGAGCTATAAGTCAATTGAATTCACTGAAGAGGTCATTTTGGGAACATTACTTGGAGGAACCTCTCAATGTAATATATCATTGGAATCGGGAGAAGCAACACTACAAGATGGAATGGTGAGAAGTGACTTTCAGTGGCTAGGGAAGCCACAAGGAGAGATAAGGAGATTTTCAGAGGTAAAAAGGTCAATTAATTAATTAAAGTGATTTAATTAATTAATTAATTATCAATAAAATGAAAATCACTTTGGAGGGACAAGTTGAGACAAAAATTATAAATTAAAGGCAAGGGCCTTTACTCATTCATTCATGTATGATCATCTTTTGATATCTGGCTTTTAGCTAGTGAGCCCAGCATTGGGGGTTTTGAGGGTTTTGACTTAACAAACCCTAGAGGATGATTTGGTGGTGAAATATTCCACCTAGATTGTCCCAAGCTTGGTCTCGGAGATGAAATATGCTCCCACAACATTCTAGTTCTAGATCTACTCAGTTGTTGGATGATTCTACATCAGTTACATGTGCATATAGATAGAGGGTGGACCGCTTGAGGGTTTCTAGCAAGAGGGGTGCACCATCCATTGAGGGAGGATTCATGCTAGCCGAGGAGAGGAGATTTTGGGAATTCTATGTATTGTTTTTTCCTTGCAAGTGTCTTGGCATCATTCTTGTTTGTTTCTAGAGGCATTTCAACGAAGGGTTTATTTGTATTGAGATTGGGATGATTTCCCAAGAGGAGGGTGCATCGTTTCTTAGAGGGTGGCTAGATCCAAGGTTCTAGCAGGTCCTTTGATGATTTGATCACTTGGGTTTCCATTGCAGCATCTCGATCTATCATTCTAGCCAATTTGTGGAGCCATTGGAGGTCTCTAGGAGAGAGGCCGAATTATTAGGGTTTCAGCCATCAAGGAGGGCAGACCACACATTGGAGGAGATTCAGATACATAGGGTTTGAGAGGGATCTTGGAGATTCGGGCACCTTGGTTGTTATTTCCATCACCCAATCTACTGTTTGGCATCTTTCTTGGGGTGATTGGACACATTTGGCAGTAGGGACGAATTGTTGAGGAGCTTTAGCATTCCAGTAGAACATGGCATCATCCAGTTAGGGTTTCTACACTTCATACAACCAGATCTACCTTGGCATTGGTATTCATCTCTTATCCAGCCTTTGGAGGCTTATTTTGTATTGTCAGGAGGTTTTGTAGAAGCTCATACTTCTATCTTGGAGCCCTTTGTTGAGCATTCCAGATCGGCATCTTCATTGTAGCAGGTTCCTCTATTTCACAAATAAAATCATATTTGGGATGTTTTGGCTTGTCTATCATATTGCATATGGTTGAGGTATGTTCCATGATTGTATCTTCTTGTTATTTTCTGCAACACACATATAAACACATCAGTAAGACCCTAAACGTAACTACAAGAAAAGTGTTTGACGAAATACCACAACTAGAAAAAGTTTTAAAGACACCCAAAACCGTGATGATCTTGTCATAATGGCTTGGGATCATTACACTCTGCATGATGACTGCAATAATAACCTGTCGGAGGAGTATCTCTAACTCGTATTACTAGGACAACTCCTAGGAAATATAAAACCTAACTGTATGATTATAACTCAAAAGGGTGCCATGTTCAAGGGAAACAATAAATATTTTCCATAATGCAAAAAATAACCCACTTCCCTCAAATTTTCCCCCACTGTGAATGATGATTACCTCTTTTTTTTTAAATAAACTTGAGGAAGATAAAATATGCTCAATATAGCTCATCTTCGATGAGTAACCAATCACATGTTTAACAAAACCGAATAAGGAGGGGTTTGATCCCATATGGGTCCTTCAATGTATAATTTTACGAACTTGGAGAATGGAAACTCAATGGTTTTTTCACATTTAGAGAGTCTAAAAAGAAATTAAAGGAGACTTCAAGGGTGTTATTTTTCATAAATTTAGTCCCCTAATCCCGAAAAAGTATAAAACAATAAAAGGTAGAAATCTTCTAGCCAAGGTTGACTAGAGGATTCGTTTTTTGTAATTAGTCCATATGGTCCAAAAAAGGGTTAAAATTACATTGAATATATGCCATTTCAAATCATTTTAATGGGTGTGAAAGGAAACAATCTCATTCAGAAATCTTTTCATGTTTAGAGAGTCTGAAAAGAGCTTAAAGGAAACTCCAAAGTGTTCCTTTTTTGTATATGTTTACAAGCCCGAAAAAAGTGATAAAATTATACTCGGTAACTTATTCTCATGTATTTTGAGCACGAGAAAGAAAAAAGACTAATATTTTCTAGAGAGAACAAGTGTCATGCAACTAAGTTCCAATGGGAAAAATGACGCCTAAGAAATGACTGCAATAAGGCGTAGCAAGTAGGCATGGAAAGAGAGGACCACTCGCAACAATATCTCTCTCTTGAGGGTAACTAAAAAATGGGAGAAACCTAATGCGAATGACTAGAATCAAGCATAATTGTAATGGCCATAAGAAAGTGAGATGGAAAATAACAATGAAGCATTAGCAAGCACAATCATTAAGCAAACAATAAGATGTTTTCTTGATTTTTTAACGAGCTTGAAAAAGAGAATGAACTATGCTCGAAGTGTATGCTTCATTTTTTAACGATCTTGAAACATAGAATGGAATTGTTCTCAGGGTTAGTTTCATTTTTTAACGAACTTGAAACCAAAAATGAAATATGCTTGGAATGATACCCATTGATGGGTTTCTTCCCAACATGATGTCCATAAGTTGGCACTTTAAGTGATACCCATTGGCAAGTTTTTTCCCAACATGATGTCCAAATGTTGGTACTTTTCCCCCAGCATGATTGACAAAATCTAGTGGTTTAACTCCAACATGATGTCCATAGGCTAGAGACATGCCCCCCAAGATTTGTTTCGCCCACCGACTATTCTTCTGCACCCAATTAGACTCCTGGCTAGTAATAGGAATAGGTTTACCAGAGAGGGAGGAAGAAATAGGATCAACTGACACAGGTCGAGTAAATAAAGGTTCAAGTGTTAGATCTACTGGAAGACTTGACTTAATTGGAGGGGGGTCTGTCTATTGATAAAATAAATCTATTTGTATTAAACTAAGGAAAAATAGACATGCATGTAATATGTATGAGGGGAATAGGACAAGTTATATTATATGGAAAGAAATGAATCACTTACAACTTTGATGTTGATGTTGTAATAGATCCTCCAATATCTCCTTTCCAACCCATTGAATTTCATAAGACCAATAAAATGATACTCTAAATTTCTCCCCCCGCCCCTTCACCAAAGAATGGCCTCCATTATATAGGAGTTGAGTTTTGATCAAATGAGGACTTGGCTTATCAAGTTGGTTATTAGATTGGGATTTGTCTTTTCCTAGGATGGAGAGGACATAGATGACTCAAATTCTTGACCAAACCAACTCAATCTTCTCAGATCTTATCTCTAAAACAAGGTCTGACTGGTTGCAACCACTTCATCGCTCCCATAGAACTGAGCACAAAGTGATAGTATCACTCCTCTAAAACTAAGCGAGGAGTGATGACAAGGGTTCATCCTCCTCTTCATATGGGTAGGGGAGTGATGATACTAAAAAATGGCCAATAAAGTAAGTTGAAATATAGTATTTTTGCCTTCAAATGATAGATTTCTCGTCCAACATGTCTAGGGGTCATGAAAAATATGTCTAGGGGTCATGAAAAATATTCCCACACGGTGATGAAATTGTGAAACTTGGTAGTGCGAAAAATAAATGTGTAACACCACCCTAAGAAGAAAAAAATTATGAAGGATGTAAATGATAATGAAATCATCCTTAGTTAATCTAGAGAGTTGTTGGAAGTTAATGCTAAGGTGAAAAAAAATTATAATACTATGAAGGATATAGTGGAAAGAAAGTATGGACACTCTTTTCACTTATGGTACAAAATCAATTCAATGAATCCAAGAATCAAGTTATATTTAAGCTACAACAAGTGTTTCTAAAGAAATTGTTACTGAGACATGTGATAATTTTAATAGAAAAATCATATGATAAAAAAATAAAAAAAAATTAGAAAGTATTATTGATAAACATGTTTCTCTATAATATGTATATACTAGTCCAAAATGTTGTCAAATAAATATTTATGTTATGTTTACTTTTATATGAATATTAATCAATTATTTATTATGTCTTTTATTTTTTGAGAAAATTGAGATAATTAAATATGTCAAATGAGATGATATCTAAACATGTCAATACAGATGCCCAAAAAAATATACAAAGATATGGTTAAAGAAATAAGAAATATTGAATTGTATGAGGAGTTATCCCAAAAACAAGATCCATCAAATATATGTAATCAACAATTTTTTTATGTGTAATTAGAGAGTTTAATTGTCACATGAAATGTTAATTTTCAATTCTTTTCCTACAGTAGAAAATAAAATAAAACGGAATCCATTGAGCACATAAGATTGTACAACAAGAAGAAAATGGTTGACTGCCAATTTTGTAAGTACTTGTTTTTTGTTACTTTACATCTCATATTTGTTATAATGTTTATGTTTTAATTAATTCACAATCATCCATGGATGTTTTCTACTTGGTGATAATGTACAAAGAAGAGCTACCTGAATATTCAATGATTATTAATTTATATATAGTTTTTAGGTCTGTGTCGGAGTACTGAGACTTAATTAAACAATTTGATAGTGACTATGTTGTTTTGCTTCATTTTTTTATAATTAATGGAATGTTAATAAACCTTTAATTATACCTCTACATGTCATGATGTATAAAAATCATAGAACAAAAGGTATGGAGTGGACACACCAAAAAATATGTTGAAAGATGGAATTAAAAACAATCCAAAAGAATCTCATTGTTAGAGTAGGCCTTTTTATTTACACAATCATGTATATTACACTATATTGTTGATACTGAGAGGGGGGTGAATCAGTATCAAGTACAATTTAAAAAATATTTTCAACTTATACTTAAACCATTCAATTATATCCAATGAGCAATGAACAATAGTATAAGAGTAAAACCAATACACCACAATACATCATGCATAATATATGAGAAATAATCAATAGTTATTCTTCAAGGGAAGTAATGACTTCCAAAGATAGCTACAACTTCCAAATATAGAGGGAGAGATAAACCTCCAAGAGGAATATACAATACTCCAATATCAAGAGAGGTTTGACATCTCCATCCTTTCCCCTTCCTTCCACCCAAGAATATATTAGAGATAATAAAACTTTACATTAAATCATCACATCAACCAACCATCACATAGAGCCTGATAATGCTTCTTGAGACCTCTTTAACTTCTATAATTCTTCAATTATTGGAATATTCTGATACTGTAAATAATATTACTCAATGTATTCTTTGAAACTCCTCCAAGTTTTACTCCTTGAATACTCCCCAAAAATAAGTTATAGAAAGAATGGTAGACTTTATTCAATTTTGGTTTATTCAAGAGAGTGAACTTGTACAAAATGCCTCGCACTCAATATTTAACATCAGATTCTGAAACTCACACACAAGAAACTAAAGTCTGTACTGTTTCCAATGAAATTTGTCCCACTTAATTTGGATTATCTATGAATAGGTTATGATTGTTTTACCTAGAACACCTGTTTATTGACTAGCTTCAGGACTAGTCAAAAACCCTATCTTCCACAGAGTTTATCTCCATAATTATATCGAATCAAGAGTTGAAACGATTACCAAAGATACCTTGATATGTATTCTCAATACCATAGCAATTTCACCATCTGAATCGTTATAGAAAAAAAGTTATAGCTAAAATGGTAAGATGACTTGTAAATAACATACCTTAGAACACACCACCAAAAGACTTCATCCTCCCTTGAAATTCGGCCTTCTTTACTTTTGATTTCGTCTGAAATTTGAATTGTGTATCAACTGAATGTATAATTATATTTATTTATACCATTTATGTCACTTCCTTTTAACATTAGGTCCGACCTGAAACTTTCTTATTTTGTAATTCTTTTATTTAATTATCTTCAGGGCCTACATGTACTTCCTTCTTCAATTCACTTTGTCATCTTCAAAAATTCATTTCTCCTAAACCATGAGGCTCCACATGATGTGCCACCTACCACCAGAACAAAATGATGTATACTATCCATCCATGGGATTTGTTTCTACATGTACATTGTCCTTCATGTCCAAATACCTTCATCAATCTTGCGGTCCAAAACCAATGATTAGGGTTGACATCAATGACAACAACCAATCTTCCAACATATATATGTAGATATACTCATCCCAATTTATTTATATGTTTTTATATGGAACATGAAGAAGAGAAATAAAATCAAGATAATCAATAAATCATTGTAGATAACTCAAATACAATATCTCATACAAGTTATGAATAAATGTGATGTGTGTTGGCACAGGGGAAGACCCAGGGTTCAGCTCTAATAGAATGTCGATAAGACCTAACAGATGGCCCTTTTGGAAACACCTGTGAAGAAGATACAGTCTCATCTGAAGTAGCAATAGGGGGTTGCAGGGCATATGTGTCTACAATCAGAGGAAATGCAAGTGGAATCAAGGCAACCACACACGGAGATCAGATTATTCGTTCCAAGAATAAACCTACTTCGTACAGTTAGATATCAGATCTAACATACTAATGCATCATAAGAGTAATAGAAGTAGAGAACACAACATCAATCACTCACAACATAAGATGTACGTGGTTCACCCTCTCCCCAGGGCTACGTCCACAAAATTGTGCTAATAATATATCTGATGAAAGCATACAGTTCTATCTGCACTTATCTTGCAAATCTATCTCTTTGTTTCTCTTCTCCTCCTTTCCCTCCATGTGCACCCAACTGTAGGGTTGATCTTCGCACCCAACTGAAGATATTACAATACAAGAAAGATCTCTCTCACACAACAACAATAATCACCCATAAGATGCACGAATGTCGAATCAACCAACAACCCCATCCCAGGTCCTCTAGACCTTTATTTATACATTACAATATCTCACCGATAGCCTTGGGTCGAAGCCTAGGTGTCAAAACCCTATATACCAAAACCCTAGGTGTATAAAACTCTATTTCAACTTGACCCGCATTTTTAGGGCTTCGCCAACCTGTCTTTCCTTCCTTCCCGTGAGGTTCTCCAAAGCATCTACCAGTGGATTTTTTCGCTTGTTGAGTTGTCCATGATCCACCTTCCTTGTTAGTATGTCTTCCTCGATCTCTTCATCCAACAACTTGATTTCTCAAACTTTTCCCCATATCTTCTGCTCTACTAACCACTTTGACCTGATCTTAGTCAACCTTCCTTGCGCACAGTTTGTGTTTCTCCTTTTCTTTCATAATATTCACTTTCTTCCATAACCAAGGGCCAAAAGGCCCCCAACACTCACTTGTGACTCATCCCGAGGCACTCTAATATGAATCTTCTATTGTATCTCGACTTCCGGCTACGCAACGCAACCTATCATTCCTGCTCTGTTCCTCCACCCTATGTGCAGACTGTCTTCGTTGTGTCTGGTACCCAGTCTCAATTGCACTTGGTACCTAGACCCTTCTCCTTCTATTTTTACCAAGATCTGCAAGGTAAATGGTTGTCATAGTACAATTTCAACCGGGTCCCATTCACCAATCCTTCCTTCCACTCCCCATTCAAAGTCTTCAATTGTGCAGCTCCTCCTTCTGTAACATAGGCAATCTCATATGTCCCTAGCCAATGTGTTATGAACTTCCTAGATGCTTCATGAAATTGCTATCATATCCCAATACAAGATCTCCTTGCTTAAAATATTTATTCTTGATATGCCTATTACAGTAGGCCTTTTCTCGTTCCTTCTAAACCTGCTGATGAAATCCTGCAATAAATTTGTCTTCTTCTAGTTCGACCAACTGTGCGAGCCTCTCTTGAGAAATGCTAGTGTCATCCATATCTGTAAAGGCTATAATTCTTAAGCTAGGAACTAAATATTCCATGGGTACAACTGCTTCTATGCCATAAACCAACTTAAAGGGAGTCGGCATTGTCATCTTCTTACAAGTGGTTCTATAGGCCCATAACACTACTGGTACTCTCAAATCCCAGTCATCCCTGTTTAGACTGCAAATCTTCGTCAGCGCCGTATCCAAGATCTTGTTGAAGGCTTCAACCGTACCATTCGCCTGCGGGTGGTATGGGGTACTCTTCTGATGGTGAACTTCAAATTCTTGAGTCAAGGCTTCAATAGTCTTATGTACCTTGATCATTAATGAAGATCTTTGGACATCCAAACCTAGTTATGATATCATCAAATATGAAACACGCAACTATAGTTGCACTACAGTCCTTAACTTCTCTTTCTTCTGCCCATCTGGTCAAATACTCTGTCATAGTGATGATGTATCTAACTCCTGTGTGCTTCCCTAGTGGGTTTATAGGTCTCACGAAGTCAATGACCCATTTCTCAAATGCTTGTAAGGTTAGATGGGGTTCTAATGACATTTCATCTCTTCTGGAAGGTTTCCCAACTCTTTGGCATACATCACAGGCTATGTAGTATTCTTTAGCATCTCTGTGTAAGGTGGGCCACTAGAGGCCATCTCTAAGAACCTTATGTGCTATTGATTTTCCTGCGTAGTGTCCTCATATGATTCCCTCATGAACTTCTTCTAAAATCAATGGTCATTCTCCCTCTATAACACATATTCTCAGTATCTCATCAGGTGCCATATTATATAGTTGTCCAGCTATAAGAAAAAAATCTGCAGCGTGCACTACCAATTGTTTCTTCTGAATGAATGTGTATTCACGAGGTGCTATTCCTATTGATAGGAACTGAACTATCTCATCGAAGTGATCATCAACCTTTCTAATGGCCAACAACTGTGCATCTGAAAATGTATTCTCCAAACTAGTAGGTTCCTCTCAATGTTCCAACCTAGACAAGTGGTCAGGTCCCTTGTTCATCCTTCCTGGCTTGACCACAATTTCAAAATCATATTCCTGAAATAAAAGAAGCCATTTGCATATCCTTCCCCCCAACACTGGCTTGTTAACTAGGTATGTTAGCGTAGAGTGATCAATGAACATCTTAAAGTTTCCTCCTAACAAGTAATTCTGAAACTTCTGCAGCGCATACACCATGGCTAACCCTTCTCTCTCGGTGGTGGTGTGATTGATTTCAGTTGTTGAGAGCTTCCTGCTAGAGAAGGCTAACGGGTGATCAATATCTCCTGATCCAGGTTGTGCTAACACTGCTCCTAATGAAATATAGGATGCATCGACATGCACAAGAAATTCCTTGATCCAATCTGGAAAAACCAGAATAGGCGCAGTAACCATTTTTTGTTTAAGTGTGTCAAAGCTCTGCTGACATTCTTCTATCCAGTGAAACTGAAAATCTTTCTTCAAAAGCCTCTCCATGGGTGTTTTGATTTGTGCATATCCCTTAATGAACTTCCTATAATATCCAGTATGTCCCAGCATAGTGCGCAACTGTCTGATTGAAGTAGGAGGGGGTAGATCGAAAATAATGGTAATCTTGGACAGATCTACCAGTAACCCCTGATTACACACAATATGGCCTAACAACACTCCAAAGGATGAAAATAAAATGTATTTCTTCAGGTTCAAGGAAATATGACATTGCCTTCACTTATCCAACATTAGTATTAAACATTCAATATGGTTTTTCAATAAGATAAAAATAGCCCAATCATCAAAATAAGCTTCCAGAAATTTATGCAAAAATTCCTTGAATGCTTCAACCACCACCCTAGAAAATATGGCTAGTGCATTCTTCAATCCAAAAGGAATCATTGTGTATTGGTAGGATCCCCATTCTATCGCAAACGTGGTCTTATTGCGATATTCCTTGGCAATCCTAATCTGATGGTATCCTGAAAATCCATCGATGAAGGAGTAGACTTCCTGTCCTCCCACGTTATCTAACACTTCATCAATAAATGGTGTAGGGAATGGATCATGTAGACATGCATCATTCAACTTCCTGAGATCTACACAGATTCTGATCTCTCTTGTTTTCTTATCCTCAACCACCATAGGGCTAATCCACTCTGATTCTTCAATAAGTTCTATGATTCCTACTTCCAGCATTCTGTCTAATTGGATCTTCACTTTCTCCTTATATTTAGGGTTCAATCTGTAGGGTCTGTGTTTAACTGGCCTTGCATCTGGTTTCAAGGGGATATTCATCTCTCCCATGGGCCCTTTAATTCCCTTCATATCAGTGAACTTGGTTGGAAACAAGTCTCGATATTCATGCAGTAACTATGTGATCTTATCAATAGTGGCATCATCCCAGTACTCTCCAACATTATCAAGCTTAGGTGCTTGCTCTATTCCAATATTAACTTTCTTGAGTTTTATTGTCTATCCAATAAAAGGTAGTTCGAGTCTTGGTCCTTCTATGTCTCTTTGTCCTTCCTTTTCTGCGATGTTCACATTCTTAGGATCATCGTCTTCATCGACATTGATATTGTAACATCCTTGCAATTTCTGAAGAGGTGCAGTCCATTCATCCTATTCTTGCTCCACAGGGAGGCTAGGTGCTTCCTCAAATACTTTCTTTCATACAACCTGTAAAGATTGATCTACTAGAGGGTGTTGAATTTCAAATAAAAATGTAGATACAAAATTCTGAGTCATACCTTGCCAATCTACAGTTGTGAGGCACAGTTCTGCTTGAAGGTACCAGTTGATAGGCGTTCTGTCTAGAGTATTGATGAATTTATGCACCCACTTATCTTGAGGAATATTGCTCCAGACCTCCTCACAACCTCACACATGGTCTTTCGGACGTATTTGACCTGTGTACCTAACTTAACATACTTCGACTTGTTCTGAAAATTGCGTTGTCATCAAAGTGCTATATTGTATCTAGTTTTCAGTGTTTCTTTTATTTGTTTCCCACCATCTTGCTGGAGTAGATTTCAAAGCCTCGTCTAGTGCCAACAATCTCTATTGTACTGGTACAGTTTCTTCAAATTCCAGTTAGAAAGTTTCTAAGTGATTCAAACCATTAAATGTGGGTAAATTACTTACTGTTATGTCGATCCAATGAACTTCTCTGGTCATTCTAGCACATATCCATGTAGATACTTTATACATTTTATTATGTCAGTTATCCAATGCTTCTTATGAGTCTAATGAACATGCACTTTCACTTTGCCAGCTTAAATTCCCATCTGTTGTAGGATTAATGTAATCCTGATGTCTTGCTGTCAGTTTGTATATATTCTCCAATTCATATGCGTATTCTTGTTCTTTGATGGGCTCTGTGTATCTGGGACCTTCATCAGGATCCAAAGGTGTGATGACCCTAAGGCCATCACCTTCAAATGTCATTCTTCTTTCCTTCAAGTCAACAATAGTATAATTGTTGAAATCCCAATCAATTCCTAATAGCGCGGGATAAGGACAGTTATCATCGACTATCTCAATTACCTCAAAGTACACAAATGTTCTGACCCCATCGATGTCCACAGGGACATGTTCCAGTCTTCTGAAGGGGCTCACAGCCTGTTGATTGGCCATCCTAAGCCTGATGGGGGAATAGTTCAACTTAGGTTTTCCCATCAGTTCCTAGGTATTCTTCGTCATCACATTGACCTTCGACCCTAAGTCAAGGACCACATAATCTATATCATAATTTCCAATTTGAGCATTAAGGTGTAGTTCCTTATTTGTCCTTCTCTTTTTGGATAGTTGATGTATTGCTTTATTCAGTAGAGGATGTACCCTTCCTATCTCATACTGTCTAATCAAATTTTTTACCTCTTGTACAACACTCTCATCCTTTATCAAATTAATGCAAGTGCATAAGAATTCCATGAGATTACTTACTTCTTTTCCTTCTCCAGGCAAAGAAGACTGATCATAGTCCAGGGACATTCCACATTCTCTCACTTCTGGTTGTGCCTTTGATGAAGAAGTCTGATCTATTCCAAACTCTTTTCTTGCCTCTTCAAATGTCTTCTTCTCTCTCTTTGGATCAAACTCATGTGTCTTCTCCGTAGCTTTTCTGACTCCTGATTGTTCTGTAGTCTTCCTTGGAGTCACCCTGTCTTCTCCTATAGAAATGCCTCCTCTAGTGATAAAAACGACTCTGGGATCTGCTCTGCAAGTTTCTGCTATGATTAGTTGTACTTGTTGGTTTCCTCCTCGTCGTTCCTGAAGTTTGGCTAACAGTGCAGAGAAATATTCTATGACATGTTCAAATGAGTTGCAGTAACTACAAGTGGTACAAGGTTTTTGACAGTCCCTTGCCAAATGACCTGGCTGTGTGCAGTTATAACAAATGATCTAACCTCAACCTCGACCCATACCTCCTCCTCGTCCTCTTCCTATGAATCCACCACAAGGATTGAAGTTTCCTCTTCCAGGGGAATTATATTGCGTAGTTTTCCCTTCTTGTTGTACCTCGCCTTGAATTTTGTAGATATCCCTTGATATTTCATGCAAGAGGTCATAAGCTCTACAATCCTTCTCATCATGACCCACAGATTTACAAAATGTACAGTAGAGGTTTGTAGGTGTATGGACATACTTTTGCAAGTAATATCATTCTCCAGGGTGATGTATATTTCTGCATACCTCACACCAAGGTAGAGTAACTTGATTCAAAGGGCTCGGAGCTCCAGAAGACAAGTATTCATGAAATAGGGGACAATGCTCCTTGTCATGGCCTTCTGATTTTCATATGATACATCGGATGTCTTCTCTTTTATCTTTTCCCTTATCCTTCTTCATGTCTTCGACCTGTAGTGATAAGATAGTTAGTTGAATCAATATTTGAATCATACCTGAGCTGGATTCTGCCATAGGGGTCAACTCTAGTTTCATGGTGATCTCCAACACCTCACCCTGCGAAGCAATATTCTGTTGCATTAGAGGGACTCTGATGTGTGGTAGGAGGGAAACAATGAACTATTTCTTGTTCTTCTCATCTGGGATTTGAAAACTCAAATGACTTTTCAGGGTCTTAAACCTCCGATCAAACTCCCAAACAGGTTCAACTACTTTCTTCTTGATTTCTTGCAACTCTGTGATGCACTACGATTCCGACTTGGGTTTCTTGAATTCAACAATCAACTCATTCTTAATCTCATTCAACGATTTCGGCTGGACAACTCCTTGGAAGAATTTCATGTACCATTTCAGTGCGTGGTCTCTCAGGGTAGTACTAAACTGAGCGCACTTAACATCTTCGCCGGTGACATTATTAATACTCCATATAGCTTCACATAGAAACCAATGTTGGTCAGGATCTTCAGATCCATCTCCCCTAAAGGTGGGTAACCTCATCTCATATGCCATAGATCTTCCTAAGGTTCCTGAATGAGTATGCATTGAACCACTTGTACCAGTGCTCTGAGTGTTCTGATAACTTAGGTTACTCTGGTTGCTTAATGTTGTTAAAACAATAGGAGGCATAATAGCACTTACTTAAACAGTCTGCGCAGTCCCTGAAGTTTATGACTCTTCTCAGTGAGGTTCTTCAGTCTTCTCTTCTTCTATCCTAACGGACTCTTAATGTTCCTCATTCATCAACTCTTCTTATTCTCCACTGTATAACCCTTATTCCTGTGTTGGTTCATGATTCTACTCAAACAAGTCCACCAAAAGGGCTTCTCTGAAGATTCTCCCACTACACTTGTGTCTGACCTTTGTGTTGATGTCACTGTCTGAATTCTTGAACATTATATTTTTCAATCTGACCCACTATTGTATCTTCAGGATGTTCTTCTCATGCAATAGCATCTTGATCTTCAACTTCAAGAAGTGTAAAAATTTTCCTCTAGGTCCCTTAAAGAAATATCTCTCTGCTTGGCTATATGATTCTACTCTGTCAATAGCAAACTTGGTGATATACCCTCCAATGGTACTATCAAACCAATGATCTACTGCTCTTGACATGGCATTATCAAATCTCTTGACCTTCTTGATCAATGCTAACATCCAAACCACAAGCGGTCTAGACCTGATCTCAAACTGAGTATTTGCTAATCTGGCCATCCACTCGTATAGCTCCTTATGAATCCCTCCAAAGAAAATCTTGTGCATATCAGTACAGATATACCTTCCCAACCAATCTTCTGTGCTAATATTAGGGTTCTTATTCTAAGATTCTGCAAATTCCTTCTCTTGTTCCTCTATCCACCTCCGAATCTTTGTCTTCGATGGAAACCACCTTGACATTCCCTCAAAAAGATCCTGGTCCCAGCACTGGAACCATTTGTTGGCACAGGGGCAGACCCAGGGTTCAGGTCTAATAGCGCACCAACAAGCCCTAACTGCGCCCTTTCGGAAACACCTGTGAAGCAGATGCAATCTCACTCAAAGTAGCAATAGGGGGTTGCAGGACATAGGTGTCTACAACCATAGGAAATGCAAGTGGAATCAAGGAAACCACACACGGAGATCAAATTATTATTTCCAAGCATAAACCTACTTCGCACAATTATATATTAGATCTAACATACTAATGCATCATTAGAGTAACAAAAGTGGAGAACAAAACATCAATCACTCACAACACAAGATGTATGTGGTTCACCCTCTCCCTAGGGCTACGCCCACAGAACTGCGCTTATAATATATTAGATGAAAGCATACAGTTCTATCTATACTTATCTTCCAGATCTCTCTCTTTATTTCTCTTCTCCTCCTTCCCCTCCCTAGGCACCCAACTGCAAGGTTGATCTTCGCACCTAGCTGCAGATATTAGAATACGAGAATTCTCTCTCTCTCACAACACTTCTCTCTCACACCAACAATAATCACTCATAACATGAACGAATGTCGAATCAACCAACAACCCCATCCCTGGTCCTCTAGACCTTTATTTATACATTACAATAGCTCATCCACAGCTTTAGGCTAAAGCCTAGGTGTCAAAAACCTAGATACCAAAACCGTAGGTGTCTAAAACCCTAGGTCAACTTGACCCACGTTTTCAAGGCTTTGCCAGCCTGTCTTTCCTTCCTTCCTGCGAGGTTCTCCAAAACATCTACCGGTGGCTTTTTTCTCTTGTTAAGTTGTCCACGATCCACCTTCCTTGTTGATCTGTCTTCCTTGATCTCCTTGTCCAACAGATTTCTTTCTCGAACTTCGCTCCATATCTTCTTCTTCTTTAACCACTTCGACCTGATCTCAATCAACCTTCTTGCATGCATTTCGTGTTTCGCCTTTTCTTCCATAATATTCGCTTTCTTCCATAACCAAGGGCCAACAATGTGCAAGTAGCTTGAGCAATGACATCAATGTCAGATATTAATGATGATCAACATAATTGAATGTTACATGTTTTATATTTTCAAAGGTTTGTTGTAAAAATTAGACATTTTGTTTAATGTGGAGTTATTGTTCAATTTGGTATGATGATAGATTACCAATAATTGTAACAATTGCTTATTGAAATTTTGATTATCATGGAGCTTTATATTGTCCGATTTCATAAGACAAATAGTCCCTTATTTATATTAAATCAAATATGTTTCCTATTGTATTGCAGTGTTCGATGTTGTATAATGTTACATTGTTGATTAAATATACATATGTTTTACAATATTACAATGAACAAAGGTATAATCAACATGTATATTTGTTTAAATGATACAATACATTAATGAAATGATTATATACAATCACATTGATTAAAATACAAAAACCAATACTATTATAATAAAAATATTTCATTTTTTGATGAGTAATTGAAATTTGATTAACAAAACTAGAAGCCAGATTTGCATACTTGCAACATGGGAAAATGCAACACTGAAACATATTGTTGCCTTGAATTAATTTTAACAAAACATTTCTTTTTATACACATTTACGCACCAGTGCATTTCTATTATTATTTCCCATTGATGCATTTAAATGATTGCTACATACTAGTGCAACATACATGTGTAAACACATCGACGATAATATCTATAATAAGAGCATTGATGTTTCTAAATATAACAACAACACCATTCCTTCTGATGATATAATTATCATTTTCATTGTCATTGATGTTATAGTTACACATAATTTACGATGCCCAAAGATAAATATGCACCAACACTCACTCATGTATAATGCATTGGTACTTTCAAAATATATAATATGCATCAATGCATTCAAAAAATATAATACATACAAGTACTTTTAAAATATATATAATGAGCATCCATGCACTTTATGATTTGAAGTGCATTAAAAAAAACCTCATTGAAACATCTAGGTGCCCATAACTTTTAGTTATAGTAAGCATATATTAAGACCTCCATTGTCAATAACAAAGGTTCCAATAAATGTTTTTTGATAATTTTTCTGAATCTTGTAACACTTAAAACCTCTGCTAAAACCTTCACTAAGTAGTGTTTTCCTTATAGTGGTCAGTACAGTCTCCATTTGTATACAACTTGTTTCTTGTAGAACTCCTTAATTACATGAGCAGGTTAATAGTACCACTCTCCTAGCATGTGTGCAATATGATCTATGGATATGCCTTTGTTCCTTCCTCCATTAGATGAATAAGCTAATGATTGTTTTCAATAGTTAAAAAATAATTCGATAACATCATTAGATTCACTTTTATATCATGTTTGATCATCACAAACTCACTCTCTTCTTCTAATAATTGCCCTCACAATGTGCTAATATACCAACTCACTTTTATCTCTTATACTCACCTTACACTTATACCTCTTTTCACAATTCCTTACCAAATGGCTAAACTCATATCTTACATCTCAAGATGAAGATGATAAAGAGTGTAATGGTGACCTTTCCTCGAGATAATAGTTTTTCATAAGTTATATAGATAATAATTCAACAAGTTACAAAGGATCTCATTGATATTGTTATGAAAGCATTTAATAACAAAATGACATTGTTTCAACACCCAAATGATTTGTTTCTTTTTCACAATAAAGATATGGCCACCTTGCAATGATGCATCAATTGAAATTGTGCCACAAACTTGCCACCTTAGGCATGCCCCCCTCCATGCACCACTTTGAAATTGTGCTCCACCATTCACAAGTCTGATGTGTGCATGGATCATTTTGGACTTTTAGTCTGGGCTTTGTGTTATGATTGGTGAAAGAAACAGCCCCACATTGAAAGCAAAAAACAAGAGATAAAATGAAAAGCATGCAAGTATATATTGAAAACGAAATGTACTGAAAGCAGCCAATCAAATACCAACAGAGCAATGAGTTAATAGGTGTTCCACGTGTTTGTAATTAGTGAGACAACCACTCAACAATTGCTTTTTCGAAACGTCTTTGATTTTCCTTTGATAAATAAATCACAGAACATCTATTTCTTCGAATAAATAAATAAATGTATGTCTTTATCCACTTCCCATCCAATCGCCCTTTCCACCGTGCTTTGCCACTCATCGCAAAATCAATTGAAGATACTATACTAAGAATTTTTAATTTAATAAAATTATATTAGTAATTAATATATTTAAAAGAATACAACCTAAGTATTTAGATAACTAATTAATATATTTTGTAGGAGAAGTTGTTTTTTTCCAACCAAATTTAAATTCCGTTTTAATTTTATAATATGTTTACTTTTTGTGAATCACACATCATGCAAAAACGAAGAATAAAAATAAGAAAAATAAAAA
>ML791232.1:224083-256550 GCA_009831015.1 Picea engelmannii
AAGATTCTTCCTAGAGGACCTCGCGATCTAGCCATGGCACAATGGACTGAGGTGATGAGGTGGCAGGGGGGAGGTATGGTGTCGACACCCTACAACGATGATTTCTTCTACTGGTGGCAGCGACAGGTCATTTCCCTAGATGACTATCCCTATGCAGGGATAGACTTTCAAGGAGATATGGACATGCCACTTCCACCATGGTCCGCCTACGGTGACATCGGTGTGTCAAATGTTTTTAAATATTTCATTTTTTTGTATTTTTGTATAATAGAACAAATTTGTTTTTGGATGGTTCTTAAGTATTAACTAGACGCCTGTGTAATGCAGACGTGGGTCTGCGACAACCAGAGGGGTTTCATCGACATCAACGGAGGAACCAGGGAGATGAGGCAGTGGGAGGAGAATCCAATAGGGTCCTACAAAATGTGCAGGGAAACCCATCTTGTTTGACTCATAGGATCCCCATGGTTCGGGTAGAGGATATTATTGAAGCCATGCAGCGACAGGTGGTTGGTGTACCTAGAGCGTGTGTGCAACTCTTTTGGCATCTCACAAACATCGTAGTTTGTTATCATGACACACATCTGGCGCCATAGGTGTAGATGTCATGGATATTGTAGTACAGGCTGTATATGTGTATTGAGGGTATTATCCCCAATGTTTTACTATAAACACCATATTTTTTGAAATATATAAAAAGGGATCTTTGGATTTACTTATATTCTACAATGTGTGCATTGATGAGATGGTTTTCTTTGATTTTAATTATGTGACAAATGCCAATCTAAAATGAAATTAGCATAAGCATCGGATACATGATTAGAACTCCTAGGAATCTGATAATATGTAATAAAATAAAATTTTCATTCTAAAAGATGTACTCGTAGGAATCGACGGATTAAAGTAGGATCACACACGTGGTAACCTTCGTTCAACTGACATACTACTAAATGGGAATCCAGACAAACTTCTAAAGAATGAATACCATGTGAGATAGAATTTCATAAAAGTTCTATAACGACGCTATATTCGGCCACATTGTTCTTGGATGGCCCTAGGCATAGGTCACCTGAAGGCACTAGTAGACCCTCGGGTGAGTAAACCACCCAAGTGGCAGAAGAAAAGTTCCATCTATGACGATTGGCTCCTTCTGTGAATCCTAGGTAGACCGAAGACTCTGTTGACATCTACCAACAAAGGGAAAACTCAATAAGCAATATGAAGATAGAAAGAAAGGGAAAAGTTATATACACTAAATTACATTTAGTATACAAAGATTTCTGCCCAATATTGGGGCTCAAGCATAATTTATTTTCAAGTAGATCCCATTTCTTGGCTCGACCAACTTATTCCCTTCAAAATCTTCTAACTCATAGGCTCTTTTTTCTAGAACACGTTGCACGATATAAGGACCGTGCCACATGGGTTTAAAATTTCCTACCCCCAATGGTTCTTTGGCTTGATCATACAAGAGGACCAAGTCACCCCCAACATACAACCGAGGACAAACAAACTTATCATACTGGACCTTGACATGTCTTTCGTTCACCTTGATAGTCGTAGAGGCATCTCGACGCTTCTCATCAAGATTCTCTAGGTGTACAAGGCATCGTTTGAGATCAAAAGTGTCAGTTAGGAGCATGAATGCCAACTTAAGAGAATCGATTTTGCATTCAATCATTAAAATTGAATCGACACCATGTATTAAATGGAAAGGGTAAAATCTGGTGGCAGTTTTGACCGAGGTTCGGTATGCTCAGAGTGTGGGATATAGCATGATGTGCCAACTGGACTTACTGTGACTGACAATTTTCTGCAAAATGGTCTTGAGAGACTTGTTGAAAGCCTCTACTTGTCCATTTCCCTGGGGGTAATAAGGAGAATAATGACCATGTATAAAACCCATCTTTGATGCTAGTTCTTCCATCATTTCGTTCTGAAAGTGACTGCCATGATCAGTGACAATCTCACTCGGGATACCGAACCAGGCGATAATTTGATTGAATACCAAGAAGGTGGAAGTATTCCCATCATATTTAACTGTAGGCATGGCCTCGACCCACTTAGTAAAGTATTTGACAACCATGATAATGTGTTAATGCCCCCCAACCAAAGTTGCATTGGAATCTACAAAGTCTACCCCCACTTGGTGAAGGGACCGATGATAATGACTAGGTGAAGAGGGGCTGGATGCGAGTGCATTTTCCAAGTGAACACCCAATAGGGGTGACACTTCTTAACCGCTTCAATGAAATATTTAAAGATTGTAGGCCAAAAATAATCGGCTCACAAATTTTTTTGGGTTGTCTCAAGCCCAGATAGATGACCACCACAAGCCCCACTACGAAAATCGTTCAGGATAGACTTGACCTCTCCGTGAGTTAAAAAACAATGCAAGATATTGTATATTCCTCAGCGATACAATGTGTCACCGATGATAGTATATTTTTTATCTTGGTATCTTACACTTCGTCGGTCATCTCATGAGAGATGCTGAGGGAAATTCAAGGTTTGAAGATAAAGAACAATATCTCCATACCAGGGATCAGACGATGAGACGAGAAAAATGTGTTCATCCACAAACAAATAAACATGGATGACGTCCTCATCTAATCGTGGAAATCAGATATTAACTCCGCGAATAATAGTGATTTCTTGGATTTTGTGGAAGCGAAATTGAGATCAAACTCTTGTAAAATGAAAATCCATTTATTATATGTTCCCCCTATGATATGCCTGGTAAGGATGTATTGAAATGGATTGACATCAGCAACCAAAGTATTCTTGAAAAGTATTATATAGTGACGCAAATGTTGGACTACGTGAACGGAAGCCAAAGCTATCTTTTCAATATGAGAATAATTAAGTTCAGGACTGACTAAGGTTTGACTAATATAGTAGACGACGTGCTCTTGGATCTGATCGTCCTCCTGAACCAGAATCATACCAATCATATCTTCAAACGTGGTTATATGAAGCAGGTAATCTCTATTGTAGTCAGGAGGCTTCAACAAAGGCGTTGATACCAAGTATTTCTTCAAAGCATCGAAGGATTACTATGCTCACTCATCCCAGATAAAAGGGGTGTCCTTCTTCAAGAGACGCATGAAACCCTTAGTGATATTGGCATAGTTCACTATAAACCAACAAAGAAAGTTAGCTTTCCCTTGTAAACCCTGAAGTTTTCTAATCGTGTGTGGGGGAGACAATCGAAGTATTGCCTCAACCTTTAGTGGATCTACTGTGATATCGGTCTCAGAAACTAGAAATCCAAAAAGATGATCAGACTTAACGCAAAAAATAAACTTGTGAGGGTTCAACCAGATTCTATAGTAATGACATATTTCAAAAACAAGACAAAGGTGTATAGCGTGATCCTCTCTCTTGCAAGAGTGAGCAACAAGATCATAAAGGTAAGCTTCAACTATGTCTTAAGATCATGAAAAGTGAAAGTCATGACACGTTGGAAGGTTGCTCTAGCATTTTTAAGGCCAAAGGAATTTTCTAGTATGAAAAAGTACCCCAAAGACAAATAAATGTCGTCTTGTGTTGATCCTCAAGTTTTATTTGAATTTTATTATACCTTGAAAATCCATCCATAAAAGAAAATATTTCACTTCTCGCACACTCTTCGAGGATCTGATCCATGAAATGTGTCAAGAAGTTGTCTTTAGGACAGGCCTTGTTTAGGTCATGAAATTACATACATACATGGATGGTTCCTTGCTTCTTATCCACAGGAACGATTTTGGATACCCATTCAGACAAGGGAACCAGATAGATGAAGCCAACATTAAGTAGCTTCTCCACCTCTACCTTAATAGCAGGGGCCTTCTGAGGATTGACTGCTCTAAGACATTTCCGAATATTTTTAGCATTTGGATAAGTTCTAATCTCATGTTTGACAATACAAGGGTCAATTCCTAGCATCTCTTCATATGAGCAAGAAAATACATCTCGATATTCCTTGAAGAGTTCGTTGTAGATCAAGATTTCTTATGGTGAACAATCTGCACCGATATTTATGTTTTCAACCTTGCCAGGGGTACGAGAAATATCGATAGTGACGGTAGGAGAAATAATCGCCATGTTTCCTTTGGAATAAACATCATGCATATCAAGTGTAACTATGGCGTGATTGACTATCTCACTGAAAGTAGATCGAAAGTCATCTTCCTAGATTCTCTCAAGCTCTAGGAGAAAATAAGAGCGGTGATGCATATCATCCCAAGGTTTGTCGAAACCATTCATGGCTTTGATGATAGCTTCATCTGAAGGCAAAGTCTCATTGAGGAAATCATGTGAACAAGACGACGAAGTGGCCCACACAGGCCTAACAACGAGATCTTCCTCGTCCGTCGATGAGGGAACATGATCAAGATCGGTGGAAGAGTCAAGAACATACTGATACACAATCTCTGTTGCTGATAGTGGTATGGACATTCAAACATGCAACTGACCTTCACAAGAGGAAGTCTGGAAAGGTAGGGTCCATGGATAACTAAAATAGGAAGTGTGAAAAGGAATGGACCTCCCTCTCGAGGTGGGCCTACTGGACATGGTGTAAACATGGTGAATCAATGTCATGAAATTGAAAGTACCCATAAGGGAAGAATACATTCTGACACCAATATTCTGATTTGTCGGCTGAGAATTGTTGATCACAGGGATCGATGGTCCAATAGATGTATTAGGACTATAGAACACAAAGGATAATTGGTCGATCATCTTGATCTTCCCTTCATGCGGAAAACAAAGAGTACGAAAGATGGATGATACGATGACGACCATATCATAGGTCCAATTGCATCCTAGTAACAAGTTGTAATCAAGAGGTGCATCAACTACCACTACCTCCACCTCTACCATCTCCCCAGCTAAATAGACTGGAAAGGAAGGAAGAATACCCTAAGGGAGGAAGGAATGACCATAAAAATAAGTCAACATGTTGGATGACTTGGAAAGAGTCGAAGAACCAAGATATTTCCATCAGATCAGGGACATCACACACGTAGAAGTACCATCATCAACAACCACACATTTGATGGTACAATTCGAGTACTCCACGTGGATTTGGAAAGCCACGTGGTAAGGCAAGCGAGGCTTCACATCTGTGACATCAAAGTTGATAAATTTTGAGCCACTGGGTTCTAGAGCTCCTAAAGAAGATAGTAAGGCATTACTCTATGAAGGACATGTCTAGAGTACCTCCAAAGGTGACATCGCACAAGGGGTTTGACCCAGGTCCTCAACAATAGAGTAGTTATAGGCGACTCTAGCATTTGGATTGTGGGTAGAGCGCTTGAATACTACTTTTAGAATATGAGGCGGTGTCTTTGGTTTCTCATTCAATAAGTTCATCTATGGGGGAGGAGGAGGAGATTCTAGACCATAAATAACTTGTGAAGAGATATAATATGGAGATCGAGTGGCTACATGAACTTTTGCATCGACCATAGTGATACACAAATGATCGTCGTCTTGCAACGACATTTTTTTACTCCCACCAGCCGCATTTCTGGCGTTTGAGGAGCTTGAGGCCATGTGTTGGTTATGTGGGAATAGATTCGTCATCATGGCCAGTGGAAGAGATAAAAGCCTCGCAACTCCTACAAGTTTGGGGCACAAATAGGTAAGGTGATCATCTGTGCAAATCTTATAGGGAAACTTCACCTTACATCTTTCTCATTTTCCCTCTCTAGCATTATCATTTGTCTTCTCATTATTACCATTGTCCTTGGGTTTATGACCATTTTTCCCACCTTTACGATTATTATGTCCTTTCTTCTTATTCCCTCATGGTTGCTAGTTACCATTTGGGTTGGCCGACGATTGCACAGAATGTACACTTGCCAAATGAGTGGGGTTGGAAGACACAAACGAATCTGGCCCCACTACAAACTGGTTTAGAGACAACTCTTTCATATGGCTTGTCACCGATTCTACAGAATTTACATTGGTGGTACCTACAATGTCATCGGCATGAGGTCTGGGATTTTGTCTAAGGTCGTAAGTTGACCGTGGTGCATCCGAAAGAAGATGGTACAACATCCCAGATTGAGCATATATCAAGTCTAACTATTGGGCTCTAAAAATCGCTTCGTCTTCAGTGGTGACCCCATAAGTAGCAACGTCCTTCGAGATAGGAGCGTGAAAATACTTAAGGAACCATTCTAGAAGAAAGGTCGGGAGTATAGGGGTCTTAATAAACCTCTTCCGTCTACGCCACTCTTGGATATGGTTCGATATATGAGTGGTGGTATCCTGGCGTAAAGTCGAAAAAAATTCTAGGATAGAATCGTAACGAATGGGAAACTGGAATTGGTTAAGAAAAACCAACACCAACTAAATAAAAGTCCCATATGCCCCCCTAGGTATCTCAATATACCATTTTGTAGCAACTTCGATGAGGGTGCATTGAAATAATCTTAGTCAAATAGAATCGTCATTAAGGGAATTCAATGAGCACCAAAGGTGAAATGTAGTGACATAATCACCAGTATCCTTTCCATTCTTACCCTCAAACTTTGGGATGTCCAAAGGAAGCTTGGTGGGGATAGGGGGCCATGTAGGATCATGACTCACAGGGTTTTTCATTAACTTAGACAAGTTTGGAAGATTAAGTGTGGCCAGAAAAGGGATATGGGGTTGCCGCATCTGGCCCCAATATCTCGGGAAATATTGTGCTTGAAGAATTGCAACCCATCCATGGTTATGGTAAGCACCATGGACCTATCTAGGATTATAAGGCCTTCCTCTAGGATGATTCATAAAAGGTTGGTTGGGAATCATTCTAGCAGGAATGTTCTGTTGGGGGTTATAAAAGTTTCCCCCGGCTAGATTGGATCTAGATTGGGGGCTTCCCAAAGTGTGAAACCGACCTCCTCTGAGTGGGAACCTGGAGGATAGAGGTGGATTCGTCATGCCAAATGTATTGGTTGGAATCTGCACCGAGGAGGTAGGTTTATAGAATGGAACTTGAGTCGAAGCTTGTCCACCAGGTTGGTTGTTCCACCCATAAGAAGGAGGATTGGACCCAAGGTTAAACACAGGGAAGCCTCCCATATTAAGAGACGTTTGAGGGATTTGAGACCCACCAAATGAAAAAGGAATGTAAGGAGGTGTAGTGACCCCAAGCCCAATGCTAGAATTAAGGAAAACAACTGGGATGGTATTCTAAAACTATGACATAAAGTTGGGCATACCATTAGAAAAAGGACTAGAATCCATAGTGATGGACTGAACATTATACCCTGGTGAGTGACCAAGAGACCCAAAAGGGTTCGAGGTGGTAGCTTGAGCATTTACTATAGGCCGGTCCATAGTAATGATAGGTTCCTATGGAAATACAACCATTGAGGTTGTAGGAGTTTAAGGGTTTCCATTAACTGTAGTGGGTGTGGGAGTTGAAAAGATCCTAGTGTTCTAAAAACTAGGTTTAGTACTCATCCTTGTAGAGTCACAAGTCTGAACAGTGGATGTGTGTGTACCATGCCTAAAAACTCTACACCTTTTAGAAGACAAAGACTCAAAATCCAGTGGTAACTGTAACAAGTAACGAGATCGACGGGGAGGCTAGTCCAACTCCATGATGACTTAAGACTCTAAAGATAAAAAATATATCCTAAGTCCAACTAGTAATCAAAGAGCACACCAAAATTCAAATGAACAATATGCATACAAATGAGGTAAAGTGGTTGAGAGCCCTCCCTCCCTAAAGAAGGTATGTCTCTCCTAATAGGGGTCTAAGACTCCCTTCTAAATATTGGAGGTAACAAAATCAATTATAAGGGCTCTCGTGGGATTAACAACCAGTCGGTTAGATCCCCCTGTAGAGGTGATCCTCCATAAATTTTTTGTGTTGTTCGACCCTTATCTAGCTTAGGCTACTTGCAAAATAACCCCTGCAAGTAACCTATGAGACACCTAAGTCAAGAAACTAATAAACTAATGTATAACAAATGCACAAGAGAGCATTCGTAAGTCAGGTCCACCGTATGGGTAGGGTAGAAAATCCTGAAACCTTGAAAGAACTGCCTCTCACAGAGGTAAAGGCACTAGCAAGATCCCCAGATACAAATAGATCCCCATAAATATCTCTGATGCTGGGAAGGTATCGGGGGGATATCTCTTCAACCAAATTCACGCAACCTCATGATTAACTCCGGTGTGAGAAAAGCCTCTTGATCTTACCAATTATACAATGGATTTCTCCATTCCCTGACTCAAACACATATGTTGATTTAATTGCCTTGCAGAAGTTTACTCACAAAATCCTATTCTGAGGCACTAAATCCTAAGCTAGTTTGTGCACCCTAGAAAATAAAATCCTGCTAATCAATTTTAAATTATAGAATTAATTTTAGTGGTCATGATTACTCAAAAATGTATGGTAGTGAAACTCATGATGTTATGACTCTGCAAGAGAAGTAAATATGAAAATAACGCAAAGTCCTAAATTTAACTTTCAATGAATGATATGCTTCTAATAACAAATGCAATTTTCAATTTCAACTCTGCAATTCTGAAGTAAAAATGCAATCTTTCACTATATGCATTAGGCTAATGCCAAGGACTCAAAAGACAAAAAATGCCAAACAATGCAAAATGCCTTTTTTCTGTATTTTAAATATAACAAAAATGAAAATGCATGGACTGAAAAGTAACTTGATGTATAATCCTACTGTGTATAAAAAAGAGATAACTCAAGAAAGATACCAAGCAACAAAATACCCAGGTCAATGTACAAGGACAATAAACAATGGAAAGGAAATGAGAAAGACTCTGCCCAGAAATTCAACCAAAGATAGATTTCATGTCATCCCACAAGCACTTAACATGCACTACAGAGACCCAAGAAGGCTCAACAAACATCAAATACCACCCAACTGACACCAAACCAAGAAAACAAGCAAGAAGAACTGATGTGCGTGACTTTTTGGGAAAATAAAGTGTATATACGCAACTTGCAGTGGGACAACCTATGTATGTACGCGGCTGTTAGGGAAAAAAACACGTATTTGTTTCAAAACAAGGCCAAGCAAGGGAGAAAGGATGAAAACTTAGACCTAGAGTGAACAGGAACTATCAAGCAATGATGCGACAACAAACACAAAATAAACGAGATAAATCTAAGGAGAAAAGTAATCCAAACCCTAAGAAAGAAGATTCAATCCCTAGTATGGTCACCAATTCTGTTACGAGGAAAATCTCTCTATGGCTAGGGTAAACCACAATAGATGAAAGACACTACATAAATCAAATCTATCCCAAAAACATGCTATATAAACCAATATGCAAGCGAGATAAGAAAGGTGCCTACCTCGTCCAGATGTTCGATGAAGTCCATCGTTGAGTACTTGAACACAAAGCTATATACTTGCAACTAGTTATCAACAAACAAGAAAAGAAAGCATATGGTGATAATATAAAAGGTTAGCACATTATCTATCATAATCCATTAATATACATAACAAATATGCACATGGATAATAACTCATATATTTTCAAGATATCAATTGGATGGGAAAGGAGTATTTCTATTGATAAATGATCAGCAGAAGCGAAAATATTATAGACTTCTGTGTCGACATGGTTTGGAACCGAGAAACTAAGTTCCTTCTAGCTGGGCCTCGACCACTTCAATCCTCCACAGAAGGAAAGATCATCAGTGAGAAACAATGAGGTTCTCAAACAATAAGGGAAGAGCTTGAGGGTTGAACACTTTGTTTAGTCTTAAAGGACAAAGGGATGCAGACTCAATATGAAGTAAATAATTTCTCTAGAGTAACTTTGCTCTCAAAGTTGAATTCTTTCTCCTCTTTCCATAGCTCAGAATTAGCCCATTTATAGCCTTGAAAATGGAAATGAAGGGCCGATAATAGAACATTTCTAGTATATGGAAGGCCAAGGATCATAGATATCCTACCGTGACATGGAAACCTGACATTAATTTCCACTTTCTAGCACAAATCCCGATGTACATAGGTTGTAGTGGAGAAGCCTGTGTATACGCATGTTGTATAGTGTGCAAGATGCGTACATGTGGAAAAATATTTATTTTTGTCTCTGGATTTTATCAACAGGGAAGATAAGTCTGCATAGGGAAATGGAATAAGGCCCTCTATGCAAGATTGCATAGGGTGAGGAAAATCTTGCTATAACACGAGGGCATGGTGGTGAGGTGAAACTCATTTGACACATGGATGTTTTGAAGAGAAGAGGGTCTTCACCATGATGAGAGTGTTTATATTCTTGACATGTGGCTTTTGGAGGCCTACTCATACTTCTCCAACACCAACAACTTCTTCAAAGTGGAAAAATGTCCCCTAAAGGGGAGACGTCCTTCAGAAATTAGGGCTTTATTATGTACAAAAGTGAATTTTAAATGAATTACTTTGTAAAGGGGCCAAGATTAGGGTTGGTGAACCCTAATATTGTGTTTTATCCCTTAATTTGTGGACAAGTCACCTTAGTGACATTTGTATAAATAAGATATCATAACATCTCATTTTAACATAACTCTCCCTCATTGTGAGAGGACTTGATTTGAAATTTTCGCTATATTTGGAAATATTGTTTCTTTAGGTTTTTGTTTATTTCTATATATTGATGAATGGTTGGTGGAAGTCTACTGCTAGCCTTGGATGATGTTTTCTATCTCTTATGGTGAATTATCTTGTCATTTCGATTGATCTTGGTATGGTCTTTTACTATTATGCTATCATTTTTTCAAGTCAATTATTGTTATGCTAGGAGCTAGGTGGGAAGTATAAGGGCATACACCCCCACCATAGTATTTATCATTTTATGCTTCATCTCATTGATTATACAAGGTTTTTCTAAGAGTAGTATAAGGGCATGCACCCTATTATCTTAAACCCTAGCTAGAGAAACTTTCCTTGGGAAGTAAAAGGGATTACACACCCAAGGAGGTATCTTCTCTATGTATTGTTTTATTTGACTCCATTAACCCAATAGTAAAGGCAATAGTCATACTTTTTTTCATTGGAGATATAAAATCATTGCCTTGGGAAACACAATTTTTGATATTTTGAAAAGTTTCTTGCTTGAAGTTGGTTTGCCTCATTGAGAGGAGTCTTCCCCAACTAGGGCATCCCCTCTCTCCCATTAATTTTCTTTCTGTTACAAACCCTAACCTACAACCATTAGGGCTGATGTAACCTAGATAAAATACTAGCCATAACTCCTAAGCTAACCCTAAACTAGCTCCTAAATTTTGCTCCTTTGCTCTACTAAATAGGGCACAACGTTTGGGTTAGTTCTTGGCACTTTTCCATGGTTGATTTTTTTGTTGCATGCCATTGAATTCTACATCCATAAGGCTCAAATTTTCTTCATAAAATATATGTTTACAACAACCATCTTCTCTTTCTTTTTAAGTGCCATTTTTCAGTCTATATTCATTGCTAATCTTGATGATGATTTACTTAAGTAGTTTAGATCTTTGTATGTTGATTTAGATGTTTTATTTTCTGATATAAATTGTCATATATGCATGCAAATTAGGGACAACAAGATTAAATTGTTGATCCATACTAACATATATCATTGCAAGTTGGATCTCCTTGTGTCTCAGGAAGGTACAATCATCCAGAGAAGTACTATACCTTTGAGGAAAAAATCACTTGACTTACAAGGCATATCTTCCCACCTTTCACTCCACTTAGACTTGACCTCTAGGGGATCCACTTCCATTTCTATGCATCTCCATTTCAATACCCCTAGGTTCATTGGGATCGTCTCCCTAGAGTGACCTGGTCACCCTTGAAGTGCGAGACCTACATCGAGGTGACATTGGGTGTAGGATCCTGAAGTTGTAGSACTTGATTTATGGTTGGGTCAGGATTTTACCAACCTAAAAATTGCRCTATAACATTTTGGAGTCGCTTCCGAGGAATATTTTGAATCTTCTTCATACCCTAACAACACTTTGGTAAGATACCCCAAAGCCTTTCCCTTATATTTTCTGGTGACTCCACCTAAGGGAAGTTACCTTTCCTTTTCCTTGATGATATCATCTTGAAGCTCATCTGATGAATCCACCTTCCCAGAACCCACTTTTCCCTTATCCTTTTCTACCCTTTGGTGAGCCTTGAGCTCACCTGTCGAATACATTGAGGTATTACCCTAAGTAATGGAACCATGGCCTTATGGCACTTACCATGGGAATTCCATATTGTGTATCATTCTCTTGATGTTTATAATGTCCCTAGATATCCAAATCATTGTCCAATGAAATGGAGAGAAAGTTGCCCCAAATTTGATGGTGATCTTGTTCTAGTAGTGACCCATGTCATGAAATATATGAATTATGCATCGATCTTAAATGTGCTACTTGAATATGTGCTGGTGAAAATTTTTGTTTCTTCATTGGAACCAAGTCAAAAGGATTGGTTTGCACACTCATGTGATCCAAAGAGTATCCCTTCTTCTACAAAGATCATTGAATAATTTCTCAAGCAATATCAACTAGTTACTCAAATTTTACAAGATGCTTTCCAAGGGCTCAAATACACTCTTTTTCAAGAAGGTTTTCCGATCAATGATGAGACCATATATGAAGAAAATCTTGAATAAGATCTTGATGAATAATATATGGATGAGACATATAATGAAGATGAAGTATCTTATCTTGCACTTGATGAGGACATCCATACCTTTGATACTCCTACACATCAAGAAGAGAACATGATGATTTATAATCCTTTTGAGAACTTTGATGATGCTTTGTTCCATAACTGTGGAAATGAAGAAAACTTCCAAAAGGATCTCGATGAAGTTTCTCTTGCATAAGGCCTAGATGATACATTGTCCTCTATTGTCCCTTTCGAAGAGGATGAAGATATCCAGTCTTGTAAAGAAGTAATCATCTTCTATGATGAAGATGAAATCATGGAACAACCCCCAGATACAATTGACAATCACGTTGATTATTTCATATAGATTGGGAGATGCAGATGGGATTTGGGTTGTTTCACTTTTTACGGAGATCCTATCTATTAAATTGAAGTCGGATCTCAGATAAAGGATACATAAATAATTTCTTTAGAGGATTTTTTTTTCAACCAGATGGTCCATATATGTGCCAACTCGATGATATGGTTACAAATTTGTCCCATCCATTCAAGGATGACCTGATGCAACATTTTTAGGATGATTTTCAACCTCCATACTCAGATTTTGATAGACACCAGGTCGTGGCCCACCCAAATCAGTTTGAGTTCCATACAACCAAACATAAGTACTTTTATGTTGAGACTTTGGGTAGGGATTTGTAGACAAATAAGAGATGTTTCCTAAGTCCGACAAAGAAGTTTTTCTCTAAGGTTGTGCCTTACCCAGTTTCCTCTTTCTTGGGAAATCATAGGGTTTTCTTTGGATCTCTTGTCTTTTCTCATCCTTTAGAGAGCAATGATCTTCTAAGTGCATATGAAGATGAGTTGTCGTCTATGTATAGTAGCCCCCTTCAGAGATGGATTGATTAGTATTTTGGATACACTTTCAGGAGGGATGATCGAGATGATGGTTTCTCTTTCCAACAAGATTTCCTCCCTCCCACCCATATTCATGAGTTTTATTTCATGATCAATTATATGTGTGTTTATAATCATGATTATTATGTGGTTGACTTATCTTTTTTGTATTATATGATTAAGCACATGGGGAGACACTTTGATGAAAAGATAAAATGGTTGCATTGGTTGTATGACTTCACTTGAAATCATCCAACATGTGATATTCAGAGACCCAAGGCCTCAGGTAAGTAGTTTTATGTTTCCTTGAAGGCACATGTATACCATGAGATGTTGTAATTCTCATGCACTCTATGGCAATCACATGTCCCCAAGTAGGAGCCATATGTTATCTCTATCTTGTGGATAACTAAGGAGATTATGTCTTGAGGCCCTCAGGTTGCATATATAGAGTGTCGAGAGATTACGTGACCAACACTACCCTTTTTCACAGATGGAAACCCCTCTCACCACCACATATGGTCACATATTTCTAGATGGATTTTTCCACGTCAGTTGGKTTTAAGAAAGAAGTGGGCCTTTCTCCATGAGGTACAAGTCAGTATTATGGTGAGGATCATTTCAATATTTAATCYAGTTGAGTATGTTGTATCTTAGATTACTTTATATTTCATGATATATGCTTGGACATTATGCCTTTTTCCCTGCTTCACCTTGGTGGTTGACATTGTGCCCTAGTAAGTGGTTTTCCTTGGGAATGGGTTTGTTAATAGGAAATCTCTTAATGATCCATTGTATTTTTCCTGACCATAGTTACCACTTTCCATAAATTTTCCCCTCCATTTCCTTATCTCTTGGGATTTTAGGATGTATTGAAACAAGAAGGGGTTGTCCCTCATTCTATGGGAAGAAGGGGTTAAAGGCCTAGAGGGGTTGATGTTGGGTAAAAGATAAAAGACTTGTTTAAACCTTCCAAATGCTTCGCCCATGAATCACCTAAGAAATAAATGAAACGATACTTATATTTGAGTAAAGGGGACCCACTATATAATAAAGAATTCTTAAAAGGTTAGTTGAAGGATAGGAGGTCTCATCACGATCTGACCTATCACATACATGAAAATCTAGTGGTATGACATTGTCATCATTTGGTCACCAAACCTGGGAAATGTATCTCAATTGCATGGCTAGGAGAAAGGGGGTCTCATCATGAGCCAACCTTCTCATTTCCACTAGATGTTTGTGGGTGACATTGTCATCATTTGGTCATCATGCCAGGGCAGTGACCTTCAATCTCTCCTTATGCCATACTGAAATAAAATACAAAGAAAGAAATATGGGCTTGGAAAAATGCATTGCGGATGAAGGTACCACACACCCTCTATAAAGGCACCCATGAATGAGACACTATGACCCCCTGTATGTGATGAGCCCTATGCCCATTGAGTCCTGACTCCAACCACTTCATCCACTTTACATGGCTAATAGAGGGATATCTTGGAAACTCTCCTTGACCTAGGGAAAGATCTACCAAATAGGACACCTCGCCAACCCTCTTATACTCAATCTTGACATGTCACATAATGTCTTTTAGAAGTTAATTTTTTGATATAATGATCTTTGATGCACATTCTTAGATGGTTTATTTATTGATTGGATTCACTTATCATGATGTTATGACTTCATATCCTTGGAGGGCATGCTCATTCCTCTTTGTAGGGCCTAGTTGGTGGAAAATTTTGGGAGAACAAACCTTGCTTGGGATTCCATGGGGATACAAGCCCATAGGTTGGATGTCAGGGGCCCACATGCCAGATGGGAGAGATTAGAATTGGAAGGTATTTTTGATGACTTGGAGGGGAAAAATGTCCTATTTTTTAGCTTGACGTCATGATTGGGGTGCTAGGGAATGGTAGTGAGGTGCCACTCATTTGACACATGGAAGTTTTGAGTAGAATAGGGTATTCACCATGATGAGAGTGTTAGATGCTTGACATGTGGCATTTGGAGGCCTACCCATGCTTCTCCAACACCAACGACTTCTTCAAAGTGGAAAAACATCCCCTAAAGGGGAGTCATCCTTCTAAAATGAGGGATTTCTTATGTGCAAAAGTGAATTTTAAATGAATTACTTTGTAAAGGGGGAAATATTAGGGTTGTTGACCCCTAATATTGTTTTCTACCCCTTAATTTGTGGACAAGTCACCTTGGTGACATTTGTATAAATAAGAGATCATAAGATCTCATTTTAACATAACTCCCCCTCATTGTGAAAGGAATTGATCTAAAATTTTCGCTATCTTTGATAAGATTGTCTCTTTAGTTTTTTTTTATGGCTATCTATTGATGAATGGTTAGTGGAAGTCTAACGCTAGCCTTGGATGATTTTTTTTATCTCTTATGGTGGATTATCTTGGCATTTCTATTGATCTTGGTATGGCATTTTACTATTATGCTATCATTTTTTCAAGTCAAGTATTGTTATGCTAGGATGTAGGTGGGAAGTATAAGGGCATACACCCCCACCATAGTCTTCATAATTTTATGCTTCATCTCATTGATTATACAAGGGTTTTCTAAGAGAAGTATAATGGCATACACCCTCTTAGCTTAAACCATAGCTGGAGAATATTTAGGAAGTAAAAGGGCTTACACCCCCAAGGGGGTAGATTTTATAGCTCTTTTTTTATTTGACTCCATTAAACCAATAGTAAAGGCACTAGTCATACTTTTTTCATTGTATATATAAAATCATTGCCTTGGGAAAAATAACTTTTGATCTCTTGAAAAGTTTCTTTCTTGAAGTTGGTTTGCCTCATTGAGAGGAGTTTTCCCCTACTAGGGAATCCCTTTTCTCCCATTAATTTTATTTATGTTACAAACCCTAACCTAAACCCATTAGGGATGATATAACCTATATAAACTACTAGCCATAACTCCTAAATTAGCCCTAGACTAGCTCCTAAATTTTGCTCACTTACTCTATTAAACATGGCACACCTTTTGGTCTAGTTCTTGGCACTTTTCCATGGTTGATTTTTTTGCTGCATTCCATTGAATGCTACAGCCATAAGGCTGCAATTTTCTGAAGAAAATATATGTTTACAACAGCCATCTTCTCTTTCTTCTTAAGTGCCATTTTTCAGTCTATATTCATTACTAATATTGATGTTGATTTACTTAACTAGTTTAGATCTTTGTATGTTGATTTAGATGTTTTATTTTCTGATATAAAATATCATATATTACTGAAAATTATGGACAACAAGCTTAAATTTATGATCCATAATAACATATATCATTGCAAGTTGGATTTACTTGTGTCTCGGGCAGGTATAATCATCCGGAGAAGTACTATACCTTTGGGGGGAAAATCACTTGACTTACATGGCATCTCTTCCCACCTTTCACTCCAATTAGAATTGATCTCTAGGGGATCCACTTCCATTTCTCCCCATCTCCATTTCAATCCCCCTAGAATCACTGAGTTCGCCTCCCTAGAGTGACCTAGTCATCCTTGAAGTGCGGGACCTACATTGAGGTGACATTGGGTGTAGGATTCCCAAGTTGTAGCACTTGCTTTGTGGTTGGGTCAGGATTTTACCAACCTACAACTTGCGCTATAACAGGTCCCATTCACTATCACTCACAATCATAGAATTCTATTGTGATTATGCTTTTCTAGCTTTTCTCCATGACATCCATTCTACTGGACATAGCTATGAATACCTAAAAAAAATTATTATCGTGTCTTCTTCATGTTCCTTGACCCATTTTGATTATTATTCCTCATGCTTCTCTTATATGTGCCTTACTGTTTTTTACATTTTATTCTTTCCCTTAAAGTTCCACCAATTGTCTTTATTTCCTCTAGAAATACCTTCTTCCCTCAACAATTCTTCCCCAAACAATCCTTTCACTACAATCATTCTCACAAGTGGAGGTATCAAACCTAATATGATACCAAACCAACTCAACTATGAGCTGCGTGGTTTCATTGAATAGGGTTTTAATGGAAGAAATCAACAAATGTGTGCTAGAGAAAACAAATAAACACAATTAGACTACTAGATTTTGTCTTAATCATTACATGCATGCCTCAATGCATGTCAATGGTTTAAAAAAGAAGGTCAATTCCTTTCCTAAAATGTGCATGAAAATCCATGTCTCAAAATTTTCAACTTATAAATCAATCCTTCCTTTTGTTTTCTTTCTTCCATTTCTTCCATAGCTCCCTTTATCTACCTACTTCAAGAATATAATGAATCCTCTCCTTTGGACTATCCCTCCTTTCTCTTCATTTTTTCTTAAGCCTTAGACAAAGTCCCATACAAATCCCTATGTTATGTATAAAACCCCTTATTAAGCCCTAGATATTGAATTATTAAATTTACAGTATTATATTTGTATGTTGGTTAGAACTCTTCTTTTCACCCTTTCATTACAATTGTACCATTGATTTCCTATATATATATAACAACTAGACCTAGTCTTAGGATCATATTGTAAGTTTTAAACCTGTGAAGTAAAGAAATGCATATAGATTCTTAAGAAAACCAGAAATTAATCAATGGCTCATACACATAGTACACAGGGATTTATACCAGAAACCCTTAACCAAGAGAAAACCTTTCAATGCGTCATCGTATTAATTTCACCATTCAACATACAATATATATACAATGCTTTTATTTATTCCATAGATACCAAAACCCTAATCCCTTAATCTGGGATTAATTTAGAAAACCGCTAAAAATAGAAAAATCCGCTAAAATAGCAAAAACGTCCCCCCTAGGACCCTTCTAGGACTCCCCTAGGAAGCGCCTGATGCACAAGACATAGAGAGAACTACTAGGGATGGATTGTCAAATGCGGTTGTTGAATCTGACGTGCCCACACACACACATGCAAAGAATATAACACATACCCAACATTCTCCCACTTGTTGTTTTCTTTGCATCCAGGGGTCGATAGGATTATATAGTCAACAATCCAAGGCAAAAATGCCCATTGTTACTCTACACCAAGAGAAATTTTCTATGCTCACAGACTTTGTCAATGAATCTGCAACATTCTTCAAAGTGTCAACCTTTTCCAACAATACCTTCTTTTCTTCAACCATGTCTCTCACAAAGTGATATTGAACATCAATATGCTTTGTCTTCAAATGATAAGATGGGTTCTTTGCCAGGAAGATTGCACTCTGACTGCCACAATCTAATATCACTAATTTTTGTACCAACCCAATACCTAAACACAATCTCTGTGACCATACTGCTTCCTTTCTTGCATGAGTGGCTTCCATGTATTCAACTTCTGTAATTGAGAGTGCCACTACAGCCTGTTGTTTTCTCATCCAACTGATTGATCCTCCAAATAGGTTAAACACATACCCACTTGTAGATCTTATGTGATACATATCTCTAGCCTAGTTTGCATCAACAAAGCCATGTATGTCCACCACTCTTTCCAATCCTAGTCTTGCTTGGTAGCACACTCCATAATTGGTAGTGCCACGCAAATACTTGAAGACCCTATTTATTGTTGTCCAATGCTCCTTCTTTGGTTTTGACATATACCTGCTCAAAACTCCCACTGCATGTGCAATGTCGAGTCTAGTACAGACCATTGCATACATCAAACTGTGAACTGCACTAGCATACAGAACATGGGACATGCCCTCTTCTTCTTCTTGTGTCTTGGGACACTGATCTGCAGATAAATTTACACCTATAGAAATAGGAACCTTGACCAGTTTACTTCCATGCATATTAAACCTCTGCAATATCGTCTCAACATATTTTCTCTGATTCAACTAGAGTTTCCTGTTTTCACAATCTCTTTTAATCTCCATTCCTAGAATGAAGTTAGCATCATCGAGATCCTTCATGTCAAATTTGGAGGATAGCTACGACTTCACCTCCTTGATAAAATCCATGTTATTTCCTACCAACAACATGTCATAAACATACAACACTACATAAATGAAGTGATTACTAGCCTGCTTGGAATATACATAGTGATCAGCCCTGCTTCTCACAAATCCCAATCCAAGGATGTATGTGTCAAACTTTTGGTACCACATCCTAGGTGATTTCTTCAGACCATATAGTAACTTCTTTAGCTTATAGACCAACTCTTTCTTTCCCTTCACTACAAATCCTTCTGGCTTCTTCATGTAGATTTCTTCTTCCATATCCCCATGTAGGAATTTTGTCTTCACATCCATCTATTCCACTTCAAGATCAAAAGAAACAACAATAGATAAAAGAGATCTAATAGAGAAAAAATGTCACCAAAGTCAATTCCCTCTACCTGGAAATAACCTTTTTCTACTAACCGAGCTTTGTATTTCTCCACTTTTCCTTATGTATTAAACTTATTCTTAATCAACCATTTGCTACCAACATATTTTCTTCCAGCTGGAAATTCAACTATATCCCATGCCTCATTCTTATCGAAGGCATCCATTTCTTCAACCATGGCCTTCTTCCAGAGTTTACTATCCTATGAATTCACTACTTCCATGACAGTTCTGGGATCATCATCAGTAATAGATAAAGAAAAATTGGAACGAAAATCAGGTGGACTATACCTTTCTGGTTGCCTTCTTTCCCTCATTCGTCTCCTCAATACTAGGGTATGAGGTTCTTCTTCTTCTGCTTCATCTTCTTCAGATGATTCATATTTTTCATCATCCAACTCAAGCTTTATTTTCTTAGGTTCTTCTTTCCTTGGTAGGAATTCTTGTTTGGAAACATCTTTTACCTCTCTAAAAATAACATCTCGACTGTAAACAATCTTCTTAATTTCTGGTTTCCAAATCTTATAACCTTTCACAACATATTTATAACCAATAAAGATACACTTTTCAGCTTTATTATCCATCTTACTCCTATTTTCCTTTGGAAAATGTACATAAGCATCAAAACCAAACACTCTAAGATGTTCAAGAGAGGGTTTATTGCGAGTCCATACCTCGTGTGGAGTTTTATCATCCAACATTGATGAGGGTGATCGATTGACCAGGTAACATGTTGTACCCACTGCCTCTGCCCAGAATTCTTGTCCTAACTCGACACCGTTGAGCATGCTCCTTTCTTTTTCCATCAGTGTCATGTTCATGCTTTATGAAACTCCATTATGTTGAGGTGTGTATGGAGTAGTCTTCTGCCTTGCTATACCACACTTCTTACAAAATTCTTCAAATTCATTTCCATAGAATTCTTCACCATTATCTATTCTCAATACCTTTATTTTCTTCTCCGTCCGACTTTCTACTAGAGCCTTAAACTCTTTAAATTTATCAAATACCTCAGATTTCTTTCTAAGAAAATAAATACATTTGTTCCTTGAGAAATCATCTATGAATGAAACATAATACACGGACTTACCTAATGATGGAACAAGCACAGGTCCAAACACATCACTGTCTATCAACTCTAAGATCCCCTTTTATCTTGTAGCGCAAGACAAGAATCTTACTTGATTTTTTTTACCATATATGGAATATTCAAAGAAATCAAAATCCAGAGTGCATTTAGACATAACTTCAACCATACCTTTACCATGTAGTGTTCGAAGGCCCTTTTCTCCAATATGTCCTAGTCTTTGATGCCACAACATGGTCTTCTTCCCAGGGACAATATTGGTCTTGTCTTCTTTATTTCTCCGCTCAGGGAAAACATAACTCTTACACCCATTAGTATAAGTTCTTCCCAACAAATTGTACAAATTTCCACACCAAACACCCCTCATCAACACCATTTCTCCTTGTACCATCTTGCAAGTATCCTTTCCAAATACAATATCCACTCTTGCATCATCCAACTTGCTTATAGATATTAGGCTCCTAGGTAGTTTTGGAATGTGTAGAACCCCAGGGAGAGTTCTAATCCTTCGATATTTTAGCGGCAACTTATCCCTTCCACGATTCATGATTTTGGTTGTCGAGTCATCTCCTAGGAATATATCACCACCATCATATTTTTCATATTCAGAGAACCAATCCCTGTGAGGAGTCATATGGTATGACACACCTGAGTCGATCAACCATACATCACGGTGTACATGTGTACCTGTATATTCCAGGTAAACGTCACCTCCTTCTTCAGTGGAGGTCTTTGCCTCTGTGGAGGAGGTACTATCAGATTCCTTTGGTTTATCAACCTTCTTAGACTTGCAATATTTCTTATAATGCCCTGTTTTACCACACTTCCATCATTTCCTTAAATATTTTCCTGGAGACTTATATCTACCTATAGATTTAGATCTCCCCCCCAAAGACTTACCAGGATTCCTATCTTGGGTATGACCTATTACAAATAAACCATTTTTTCTATGACCATCCATGATTTTCTGCCTCATCGCTTCAAATATCAAGGATGCAACTACATCCTCATACTTCAATGTAGATTTCATGGTACTACCAATTGCTACAACCAGATTATCCCAAGATTATGGAAAAGAACATAACAAAGTAATACACTTATCTTCTTCTACAATTATAATATTAACAGAGACAAGTTGACTTACTAGAGTATTAAAGGAATTTAGATGTTATGTCACAGAATCTCCATATTCCATCCTAAGATGATACATCTTCTTTCAAAGAAACAACTTTCTTACCAGGGACTTTGATTGATACAAATTCCCCAACTTATCCCATAGTTCCTTGGTTGTAGATTCTCCCAAGAAATTCAACAACACTAAATCTTCCAGGCAAAGTTGAATAGTACTCCTTGCTCTTCTTTCCAACTTCTCCCAATCTTCCTTCGACATACCAATAGGTGGTGTACTAGTAGTTTGTGTACTGGTAGGTTGTGTACCAATCAAATGTGTGTTAGTAGGCTGTGTACCAGTAGGCTGTGTACTGGGATCCACAATGATCCATTGTTCTTTTTCTACAAGAAGGTCCTCCATCTTGAGCTTCCATAGCTCAAATTTTTTACCATTGAACTTCTCTATCTCGATTCTAGAAGAGATTTCCGTTCCTCTTTCTACACTTGAATCTCCACTGCAAAAGCTCCCACTAAACCCAAGTTTATCATAGACCCAATATAAACTTGATCTATCAAGACTGAGCCAAACCCTCATCAACAAAGGCATCCCTATGAAGCCAAAAACAAGCTCTGATACCACATGTAAGTTTTAAACCTGTGAATTAAAGCAATGCATATATATTCTTAAGCAAAATAGAAATTAATCAGTGGCTCATACACATAATACACAGAGATTTATACTGGAAACCCTTAACTGGGAGAAATCCTTACAACAATTCATTGTATTAATCTCACCATTCACCATACAATATATATACAATGTTTTTAGGTATTCTGTAGATACCAAAACCCTAATCCCTTAATCCAAGATTAATTTAGAAAACCACTAAAAATAGCAAAATCCGCTAAAATAGAAAAAACGCCCAAAAAACAATTTCGGGGAACGCTGCGCGTAACCAGGGGGGGGGCATACCTGCCCCCCCCTGGGAACCCCCTAGGAAGCACCCAATGCACATGACATAGAGGGAACTACTAGGGAGGGATCGTCAGACGTCGTTGTCGAATCTGACGCACCCACACACACACATGCAAAGAATATAACACATACCCAACACATATTATATCATCTCATATTGTATTCTAAATTGGGTATATTGGAAAATGAGGTTTCCTCCTCAAAGTGGACTATAATCATTGAATTTGTATCAGTTTTTAAGGCATTGGATCATAGCAATTGGTGTCAGATAATTAGTCCCAGGGTTTTTCTTTTTAAGCGAGGTGTCTTGGAATTTTTATTATATATTTTTTTCTAGGATTATTTAGACAACAAAACTTGGAGGTTATTTAGAATATATATTAAGGTATATGTGGTAAAAATTTCAAACTCTTATTTTTTATAATTTTGGACATACACCCTGTGTAAAATAGGGTTTTTTAATAGTCTTATTACTAGTCTCAAACATTGTTTCTAGTTAAAATCATCATATATTCTTTAGAAAGGATCCAAATTAAGTGAGACCATTTTCATTTGAGATATCATAGTACGTAGTATTTTTGGTACAATTTTTAGAATCATATATCAAATATTGAATACATGGAGTTCTGTACAAGTTCACTCTCCTTGAAAGGACAAAAGTCAGAAATGTTTGGGAAAGTTACCCTAACTTTCACTTTGCACATTAAATTTTGGTTAGACCAGTGGCATTATAGAGAACACTTGTCAAAGTAATACAAGCAGAAATTTCATACTTAGAAGGGCCAAAATTTTAGAAATACATCAAAAGGAAGGTCAACTAGGAGCATAGTCTCCAAATTAAGTCCTTGAAAGGTACATAACTTACAATTGACATAACGTTTTATTAGAAGATCTATTTTTAGTGATTCAAAATTTTCGATAAAGAGGAAAACGAGGAGAATTATTGTTTTATCGCATGTCTCCAAAGGCTCCTCCAAACAATATTGGTACACCTCATAAAAACACAAGCATTACTTTCGAAGAAAATGAAGACTTTGAAAACAACCTAACCCAATTAAAGAACCAAGTTGATGACATGAGTAGTAGTATGTTAAAACATGTGCATTTAACTCATTCTTAGGAACATATGGAAAATATGATGGATCAAACTATGATAAGAAATATGGATGAAATGAAATAAAAGATGGATAAGAAAACGAATAAGAATAAGAATGAGAATAATAATGAGATGAAACTAAATATGGATGAAATGGAAAATAGGATGGATAAGAATATGGATGAAAATAAGAATGAAATTAAAGAATAAATAGAAAAATCCATGAAGGAATTGAAAAATTCCATGTCTTCCATGATGTTTCATGCTCAAGCTGAGAGACTCTCTAAAGGAAATATAAAAATGCAAGGAACTTAGGAAAATAAAGGTAGTATTCTAGTTGAACCTAAAGATAATAATCAATTTTATAGTGTATTTAACTCTAATAGTGGAGTTAATTACGATGGGGGTGCTAAATTCAACTTTCCCAAGAATGAATTAAAGAAGTTTGATGGTACATAGGTCTTTATCTGGGTGAACCAAATAATTCAATATTTTGAATTGCATAATATTATGGATGATAATAAAAGAATTCACATAACAACTTTGAAATTTGAGATAAAACCATATCAGTGGTATCAATGGGTAGTTAAAAGGAAGCCCTTTTTTATCATTATACGTGAGGTCTATTTACAAGAGACTTATAATCTCAATATGAGAAACTTTGGGAATGTGACTACTTCAATTAATTGACAAGAATCAAGAACTTAAGTGATATCGAAGATTACCATTCAGAATTTTAGGTGTTGGCCACAGGGGTGGATAATATAATTTATGATCATTTGTTGGAAGCTTACATGGGTGGATTAAAAGAAGACATTAAACATGAGGTTTCATTAAGACATCCTATAAAGATTATGGAATTTATGTAATATTATCATCATATTGAAGCCAAGAATAAGACTGCGCACAAGTCTACCATTGGAGCACATAGATGAAGCAAATATCATTGTGGGGTTCATAAGACAATGGTACCTCAATTGAAAAGTTTGAAACCTTATAAAATGGATGAAAGCGTAGAAAAGGGACTATGCTTCAATTGTAAAAGAAAGTACAGTAAGGAGCATAAATGCAGTGAGAATAAAGTATTCTACATATAAAATGAAGAGGAAGAAGATCAAGAATTGAAACCATCTCAAGATATGGAGCTAGATGAGACTACTCCAATTATATGTTTTCATACATTGATTGGCATCAACACTCCACAAACCCTCAAGACAAAATGATATATCAAAAATGAAAAGGTAATAGTGTTGATTGATTCTAGTAGCACCCATAACTTCATCAATTACAAATTAGAAAAGATCTTAATTTATTTGTATATCTAGCACCAAATTTTCAAGTAATGACTGCAGATGGAGGTACCATAAATTATTTTGGAAAGTATCATATTATTAAGCTCAATATGGGGGAGTATTTATTGGATAGTCCCATGATTTCCATCAAAATGGGTGATGTTTATGTTTTATTAGGATTCTAATGGTTGCAATCATTGGGAACATAAGCCCTTAATTTTCAACATATTTTCATGATATTTTCCTCAAAAGGAAATGAAATTGAGCTTAGAGGTATCCAAGGGAAACCTTCTAAAGTGATAATATCTAACAACATAAAAAAATTGCTCAAAAAGGGACATGATGGTGTAATTGGACATTGTGCTCATTAGATGTCCAAACATGAATAGCCTTTGCTCCAATGGATATCCAAAAATTTACCAAAAAACATTCTAAGGTATTTGTAGAAATTCCTAAGGGTCTTCCACCTGCTCAAGATCATGACCATGTTATTCATCTATGACCAGGAAGTGTAAAGCTAGTGTTCCATGTTTCTTTCTTAAAGAACATAATAAGTGACAAGATCTGAATGAAAACTATTTTATCAAAATGAATGGAGAATGGAAAATTCCACTATAACCAGAAACAATCCTTGAAATGGGGATTAAGAAGCTGCAAAATCGAGCAATTATTGAGTACCACAACAAATGGAATACCCTAGCAGTGGAAGAGGCAACATGGGAAGATGATTTATTCATGAAAACATGTTCATGGTTATCAAGTGTCAAGGAAAACACTTTTGTGAAGGGGAGGGGCATGTTAAGCCCTAGACAAATCCCCATACAAAGCCCTATGTTATGAATAAAACCCCTTATTAATCCCTAGAGATTGAATTATTACATTTCTAGTCTTATATTTGTATGTCGGCTAGAACCCTTAATTGCACCCTTTCATTACAATTGTACTCTTTATATCCTATATATATAACAAGAGACCTAGTCTTGGGATCATATTATCTCATATCATATTGTATTATGAATTGGATATATTGTAAAAGGAGGTTTCCCCCTAGAAGTGGACTGTAATTGTTGACTTTTTGTAATTTTTTAAGGTGTTGGATCATAATGTGTTTGTTAATTTCCACAAACTACTTCATCAAGTTCTCTAAAAAACAATTATAGAGCCTTGTATCTTATTCTATGACATGATATATGACCAACCACCATATAACTCCCTCAATGTATAGTCTATGGTCCTATTCCTTGAGCAACCTTTTTACACATTGCTCCTTGATTTTAGAAGTGATACCCTTGGGAACCTTATGCCCAATGATCATTTCAAGCCCCATGGAATCATTTTCTATTTTCGATCTATTTTCTTATTTGATTATCCAAGGGAACATAGGTCCTATTGGAACCTCTCATATCCACTACCCTTAGAATCCTTAAGGGATGGGTGAGATAAATGGGGATATAAAACCCAAATTCACTAATGATACTCCTTGTCATCTTAATTTGAGACCTAGATCCACATGAACATCCAACAAGGGGTTTGTATTTAGTCTAGGAACTCGTATTTTCAATCCCCATTTAGGGGAAGGCCTCATTCAAAGTGTTTTTCCAAGAAATAAGTATTTGTTCAAGAATTTAACAATATGAATGCAACCATTTCCCATCCCAATAACTACACTAAGCTATAATTATTGTTCCAGACCTTTTAGCATCACATTGCAACATCCTTCTACCCATTTAACTACAAAACATTACCATATAGTTTATCATTCATCTAAGTATAAGTACATAACATCTATGTAACCAAAATACTATAATTTGGTAGAACAAATAAAGGACAAAAATAAAGGACATCATTTGCATACAACACAAAGGAAGCCAAAAATTAAAAAAGGGGCCCCATTCCTTTAGTTTCCAACATGATATAATACATCCTTGCATAACTTCCATTCATGAAGTGGGGAAGAATATAATAATGTATTCAAAACATGGCCCAGTATATAAAATACTCTACCTAACTTATATCTAGTTAATGTTCAACCTTCAAATAGGTCAAACCATTTACATTTATAGAGTCATTCCTAGAGGTTGGATGACTCATTGAAACTAAAAAACCTATTAGTTTACTTTAATTTCTTCATTTATGAACCATTTGATGATGGTTCCAAATGGCCTATCAAGCAGGTAAGGGAGAACACCCAATGACAGGTCCCAATCTGACCTACTCTCATTTGGGGTAGTGTTTCCAACCAATAAATTGGCTTGGTTTCCACTAGAGTTAAAAGAAGAAAAATGGGAAAAACAATGAAGTGTCCCCCAAATAATTCTAATTAATTCTAAACCTAATATAAAACAAAAAAAAACTATTATAATCTAACTACTTCTAACCTATCCTACAAGATAAAAAATAATTAAATGAATATAGTTTGAGATGTATTAAAACAATGAAATTGTAGAACTAAATACAAATATTTGTAGGAAATATCTATAACTTCATCACTATATTCATCAGAAATCATAGAAGCATAAGCATTCCAAAATCTAATCATAGAAATAATTCATATGACAAGTATCTAGAAAACGTAAATGACATACACATATGTAGAGTAATCCCAAAAGCGTTTGACAAAAACCATGATCTCAAAGGTCTTCTGATTTTCATATATCAAAAAATAATAGTGTCAGCATTCTATACAATGGGAAAAAGTCCCTCATTACATTCAACAACTTTTCTTTTATAATATAAGAGAGACTCCTAGATTCTTGTAACTTTTCATTTTGTTTCCCTTTGTTTTGTGATTATGCACTTCAAATTTATTTTACATTTTTGTACATGAATATGTAAGAATTATAAACATAAGTTGAAGAAACTCTTGAGTAGTTATTCTTATTTTATATGTTCTTCATGAGTGATATTTTAAAAAAAAATTACTAACTCTTCTTGTTGGTATCCTCTTCTATTATTCAATTTATTCTGGGTGTTTCTAGTATTTTTCTAGTGTTTAAGATCATTTGACCCTCTTCTTCTTTATTTTATCTTTCCAATGCTCTCTTGCAGGTTTGATTTTGACACTTGTAGATCAACATCTGTCTTCCTGAACATTTCATAACCCATTTTTTAATAAAATTTGGGCCTCTTCCATTTTCTACACTTTCTGAGAATGTTTTCCCTTAATCTGTCAGTACTAGTTGTACCATCATGTTCTACTCTTTCCTACCTTCCAACGATCCATTCTAGGCTTCATTTCATCTTCTGGAGCTCAAGATATGTCCATTCAAACATTGCAAATTGAGTTTTCTATTAAATTTGTGACCTTATGTTCTTCACATTTAATGGGATTTTCTAACATTGGTTTGTCCCAAAGTGCTTTCCCAATGTGTTCTCTTACTTGATACCTTTCCAACGAGGTATCTTAGGACTGATTTTGACTCATGTAGATCCATATATGGATTCTTTAAGTTTGGTGCTCAACGACTCTTTATCTACTCGTGGGGGAAACTGAATCGTTGATCTTCAACCTAAAAATCATTATACCACATGGATGAGGAAATTCAACATTGAATGGTTTATATAGTTTTTATCCCCCTTACTTGGTTTGTGTAAGGAACTATAGGAGGCATAGAACCTAGGGCTCATGTTGTAATTTTGGCCAATAACCATAGTAAAAAAAAGGAAATAATAAAAAGAAATAAAATAGGAATATAAATAATAAAAAAAGAAAAATATATAAAATTCCTAAAGTCCCACCACCCCAAACTATTAAAATGATCCATCATAATCCATCCTGATAATCGAAAGGGTGAAGTTCAATGACATATTGATGGGTAATCCATCCTGGTAATCAGAAGGGTGAAGTCTGATGAACTCCTTTCTGATAGGTCCATTCTAATAGCTCAATCCCAATAGGCTCATTTCAACCGCTCAATCGCAATAGGCTCATTCCATTAGGCTCATTTGGATAGGTAAATCATAATAGATCCATTGCAATAGGTTCATCCTGATAGGCTCTTTCTGGTAGGTCAATCCCTATACGTCCATTTTGATAGGGTCATTTCCAATAGGTCCTTTTCGATTGGCTTTGTTATCACAAAAAAATCACTCACAACAATATAGATAATTGCAGATGAAATTACCAGTACAACACACAATCAACATACCTACAACATTAACATGATTCATTCAGAAAGTAAAAAAACAACACAAGTGGTTCCTTAAATTTTGTCACAGTCTCTCAAAGGCATGTATGTACACATCTACATAGGCCAACATAGCCAGATTCATGCAAATTGTGTGGACTGTGTGACTATCCTTAAAGAAACTCACATAGATGTGAAAACAACACATTTATGATTCTGGTGAGGGCCTCACCCACTTCCATTTCGGTTGTATCATGACAAGAGTCCCAAAATCAAGTTGAAATCTAGCCTCGGGGCCATTTAAGGACTAGGAGGTACCTAGATGAGGGACTCTATTCACACTATAATCTACTTTTGTAAAATATTGTATGAGTCCTATAAATACAAGCTTGAGGTATGAAACAAATAAAGAGTTTCATATGAATTGTTATGTTGTTGGAATTTCTCCTTGAGAACCCATATTTCTCATAAGAGGTTTCTAGCATCCATAGCAAGTGTCATTCTTCTCACCTCTTCAGAAGCTTGGAAATAATTTCTTCACCATTATCATTTCATTGTAATAATATAAGAAGCTCTATATTGGGGACCTTAGGGTCCCTCCCAATGAGGAAAAGGGGACTCATAAGTCCCTATATTTCTCCAAGGTGTTATCAATCAAAATATTTTCCATTGGTAGCTATCTCTTGTTCCTATTTTTAGTTTCTAGTTGTATCTCATGCATGCTTAATTTTTTTTTATATTTTTTTATGTCATGGTTGGCTCATTAACCAACTAATGTTTGACTCTAGTACTTTTCTAACTTGAAAAGGTAGGTAAGTGATTGGTTTTTGTCCACTAAAGTGGAAAATTAACACAACAATTTGGCGACTCCACTGGGGAGTAAATCATAATTTCTCCCCATTTAATCCTTTAGGGCTCTTCTTTTGATTAATTTATGTATGTAGGTGCCAAAATTTCCCTACCCCAGCCTCCAAAATCAACAATTAGGTCTATGGTTAGGAGAAAGCAATTTGATTTTTCCTTCCTGTTGTTGACCAGTGTGTGTGTGGGTGTTGAAAGAATAGATGCACATATCTATGCAATCTGCACATTCCCTCTTTTTCTCTGTCATGTAGTTTGTGCACTTTGTGCATTATGCACGACTCTCAATTCCATAGCTTGCACATGGATCCTTCTTCTCATTGTTTGCAATGATTTCTCAACTAGTCTCATCAAGTAGCTTTAGATTTACATTTTCAACACATTGTAAGGCAACAAAATCACACTTAAAGTTCTTTCTTTCATAGATAATTAGCTAACATAGGCACTAAAAGGACTAAAAAGAACCACAACTCTTTCCTTTTTGTTGCCACATGGAAGGCCAATTTGAGCATTTGAATTCTTAGTTAAAGTTTTTTCTTTCATAACCATTAATCACTTAGCACTAGGAACTGGTTCTGACACCCTTAAGTATGCTCTTTCCCTCATACCTTTGAGTGATATTGGGAAATTAAAACAAGGGTGACTCAAGAAGCTCCATCTCCCTATAGAAAATCATCATTTAGGAGATTCCAAATCCCCCTTAGGTACCTCTTAGTTTTCTTTGAAAAAAATGAAATCAATCTTAAAGTTGTAAAGGGTCCATACATTCCCGCATGCTTACAAATTAGGATAGTTTCAATTTTTTCATAAAGAAATCAAACAACCTAGGAAGTTAATGGATCAAGTAAGGACCCAATGTCCACATGATTTGAAATCTATGAGAAGTTTTAATTGTCTTAGATAAGACAACACTTAGGGAGTTAAAAGACCAAGTAAGGACCCACATGTCCAGATTGCTAGTGATCCATGGATTTTGAATTATGCAAGGATTGTCTAAAGACATTTAGTAAGTTAAATTAATCAATATTTGTAATGGACCACACAATGTACACATCTTAAAATATTGCACTATAACTTATTGAAAATATTCTTGACACCATATCACTACTTGCACACAAGAGAACTTGAACACACATGAAAATTTTCATTAGATACTTGAAGTCAAAATATGCTATTTTCTCTTCGCCCACAAGCGATCTAGGATAATCAAAATGACTCAATACATCTTCAAATATTTTCTCAAAACACACCATTTTAATAAAAAAGACGAGTTCATGACCCTAATCTTCTATCCTACTTCATCATAAAATCAATATTTAAAAACTCATTTTGACCTCCAAAGGAGGATAAAAAAATAAGTCTCTAGTCTAAGTTAGGATCTTGGGGGTAGGCATCCAAACAACCCCCTGTTATCATTTTCACATTGAAACTTAGAAGTTGATGAAATAGGAAACCAAAAATCCTCCAAGTCAAGTGTTCCTACACCATAAGGAAGGGAGATACCCATGGAGGGTCAAACATTGAGGTCCAGTTGTTTTATGCGTAGCTCCTTGAGTCATCCAACTCCTGAGAGGCTACCTAGCCCATGGCCCATTTCTTAGGATGAAAATATAGGCATGGGGACAATGATTCCAATATTCGACAATGCGATTATATCGATCTTGATTTATGTTAACCTGAATATCTACCAATTGATCGCATTGGTTCAATGGTGTCAACTGCTTCCAAGAGTTTGACCAAAACAAAGCCTCCCGTCCTCTTATTTCCCAAAAAAACATCAAATTTAATTTAAAGCTAAACCCCCTACTTCACACAAAAACACACACACCCATTCTTTAATTTTAATAAAAAATATAACATGATAATACATATTACTCATTATTTGTGGATTATCAACAAAATTTAATGCAAATCCAAGGTTATCTAGGGATTAGAAATAATAGCTTCCAATCTCAAAGAGGAAATTTTAAACACAAAATATTATGAGATCATGCTAATTAGTTGACCAATGTATTGGTTTATACCCACTAACAACTCATAGCATTGGATATGTTAAATACTACATAGAGCATGTGCCTAGTCTCTATTGGAAATGAATCAAGAGTTTCTTTTATGTCG
>ML791233.1:2554-12960 GCA_009831015.1 Picea engelmannii
CTCGATCCTGATCCTGGGCTCTTCCTCTTCTTTCTGTCCTCCAACTGCTACTGCATGTATTTCTCCTAAAGCTTGAGGCAAGGCTAAAGGGTTGGGACAGAACTAGCTTGGCAATTTGGCAGAGTTTCTTTGCTATGATTTTTTCTCCTTTGAATAGTACCCCTACCCCTCCTTTTATAGGCTAGAAGGAGCTAGGGTTTTTGGCGAACTCTTGGCCATGCATGGCTCGGAGTTCCAGTTAACTGACAAAAAGCCTCGTGTCCCGGCGGAAACTTTCCTGATTTTTTGCTTTGTTAGGTACCCGCGGGTTGTTTTGGGTTAGCCTGCGGATGCCCGCGTGCAGTATAAGGACAGCAAGCGGATGCCCGCGCCCAGTGAGAAGTTAGGGCGCGGGTTGCTTGTTTTAAGTGGTTTTTTGAGGAATTGCTCAACATGGCTTTGGCTAGGAAGAGGCATGAGTAGGCCTGATGCCAGGTAAGCAGGTATAGTGCAATTTAGGGTTATAACAAGTACTCCATCCGACACTGCATCCAGTACTCCATCTGACACTGCGTTCGACACTCCATCCTGCACTAAAATCGTGGGCGACTTGGTAGTTTTTTATATCGGCAGCCTCGGATGGGAGAATCGACAACATGGGTTTTTCTTGTGCTCGTGGCCTCCAGCTACTAAGCTTATGACATATTGGATTGGGTTGTTATGTTGAACGTTGAGTGGTTCGCTTGGTTTCTAGAAGCCACATACGAATAAAATGCATTTAATGTAATTTGTTGTTTTTAGAGGAGCTCAACCCTTCCAATGGTCGACCTCTCGACTTGTAACTCCTATAAATACCACATTAGTGGTCAGACAAGTGGTTAAGTTCAAAATTGTGAAGCTAGCATTGTTCTTACTGTTTGAGACATTTTTCATAAATTTGTGTAAGACTATGTTTTTACTTTAAATGACAAAATCATGTTGCTTGAGCTCGCGATTAATTGTTGAGGAGTAGCCACAACCTACTGGGGGGCCCACCAGTGGTCTGGGTGAATATTTAGCCCGTTAGTTTGTGTATTTGATTTATGCAATTTTCATTTCTTCCATTTTCTGTTATAAGCATTTTCATCATTTTGCATGTTGTGTTTGTTGTTCATAGATTAATTGTTCAATTTCCTTTTTGCAAGTTGCTTATGAAGGGTGGTGTTAATATGCCATGTCTTTTTAATTAAATAGGCAATAGCTTGAAAGCTTAGCCACTAGCCCTGGTGTATGATTAAATGATAGTTAGAATTTCTGCATGTTGGAATAGAATAGTTAAGAGTTAAAACAGAGTTAAAACATAGTATTGAGTTAATGGTTTCTTTGGCAAGGTTTCGATGGATGATTAGTTGTGAGCTTTGATTTTAATTCTCAATTTGATTATATAGTTTTCTCAATTAGTTTGCTTATTAATTCTCTTGTCATATGTTGAAATAGAAATAGGATTTTGAGTTATGTTTTTATGAGTATTTTCATTTTCCATTTAAATTGTTAAGAGTAGGATTAGTTTAGTTTATTTCATGCAATTTCCATTCTAGATCTAGATTGCAATTTTAATTTGAAGTTTGATTTTGAGTTTAGTTCTTAGTTGTAAATATCTAATGGTGTGTATTTGTTTATATTAACATAGGAGTGCATTTGAATTCAGTAGAATAATGTTTTATTTATTATTGATGATTAATGTATAAATTGAAGAATCACATGGATTTTTAGGGTAGCTGATATTTCTTCTATAATGGCTAAGTTCTTGCTAGATTTCTTGATTCATACCTTTCACTTTCCTATAGAATTTAATATTGAATTTATCCCTCTTGAGTTATCACTAATTGTTAAATTCCATCGTGATGTCATAAGACACCAAAGACATAATCATCAATATTATATCTGAAGTTTTCTTGTTATTATAGATTAAAGCATAGTTTTCTTATTATCATAGATTAAGAGTAATTGTTGATTAATCTTTGAATAGTGTCATGATGTTTTTAATTCAATAGGCTAATATTTCCTTTTTGTAGATTAGAAGTAATTATGAATTTTATCTTAATAATAGAGTTCGATTGCTTAATAGTTGATTAGCTACTTGTTAAGTAGTTTTTATTTAGTTTACTTGTTGCATAAGTTTTAATAGGGTAGTTGCTTACTTGTTTACTTGTTGATGCTCATTGATTTTGAATATATTAATTATATTAGTTTTCTATTGCTATTGTTAATTAAATAGATTAAATAGATGGCTTTGGTTTTTCTCATTATATTGATTAAGTTAAACTTGCTCAAAGTAGGGTTTCATTTTCTTTCTTAGGACAATCCATCGATCCATTGTTTAAAGGTTGCTTAGGGTAGATAGTTTAAGTTCCTTGATAGGATTTTCTCATTGATAGTTCTTGCTTAAGTAGATTAGCCCTTAGATAGACCATCTCCTTAGTTAGACTTTACTTCCTCTAGCTTTTCTACCTTGGCACATATAGTGCTACAAATCTAAGTTTACTTACCCCGGGTTGACAATTTAATTGAGGGTTTTTAGTGCATATAGAACACCCATCATTTTTGGTGTCATTGCTGAGGAGTTGTCTTAAGGTAGGAAAATAGTTAGGAGATAGATCATTTCTGAACCTTAGCATTAGTTTGGTGGTGGGGGAACTTTAAGATGAGAGGTAAGAACCTACACATCTGTTATAACAGGTTCCCCCAAACCCAATGGTAGTTTTTATTTTTGTTGTTTGCTTTCATGAACAGACCTAGGGACCCAAAAGGTAGATACATTAAATCCAAATTAGACATTTCAACCAAGGTTCCTTCCAATCTCTTTGGGGGAAGGAACATTCCACTCATAAATTCTGCAGACCGATGCTGAAAAATAGGAACTGGCTCAACCCAAAGAGATAAAGCAGTCTCTAAAGAGACTAATATAGGGAGCACTATAGAATAGAAAATTGAAGCATCAGTAATAGTGGGATAGGAGGAAAGACCACTCAAGCCTTCCGTAGAACCAAACAATACAACCTTTGTTTTCTTACCACCAACAGGATATCCTAATTTTGAAGACATCATAGACCCTGAACAAGTGAATACCTTGTTTGGTAGTTCATCCAATATAATTATCTCTCAAATTGATACAAAAAATTTGGCACCAATAACCTCAACCGGCTCGAGTAGAGTCCCAAACATCCAAATAGTCGAAAGACCTTCCCATCAGAGGGACACCTTATTCTCTTCAAGCATAAAACCACCTAAGTACTCTCTTTTTAGAAACTAAACTAGTATGGATGATCAGGAGGATCACAGCAATGTAAGACATGGGGAGGAAGAAGAAGCTAGAAACCGAACCGAAACTACCTTTGGGTTTCCAATTTTGGACACCACACCGAATGTCAATATGAAAAATATCCCCCTCTTAGCACTACCCACCTTTTATGGTAAAATAAGTGAAGATACAAATACCTTCCTATTTTATTTCAACATATTGTGTAGGAGCTACAACTACTTACAAGATGCCCAGAAACTAAAACTCTTTCCTGCCACCCTTAAGGAATATGCACTAAGATGGTTCATGGGGTTGGGAGAGTCCGGTATTAGGTCTTGGGAAGCCATGAAAGATATTTTTCTTAAGAAGTACCAATACTACTGCAATAACAAGGAGTCTTGTAATGAAATTTTCAAAGTCCAATAGTTAGAAGATGATAATATTGAGGATTATATAGAACAGTTTGCTTATATCTCCCAGAAATCAAAATACCATGACCTTCCAGATGATGTAGTTAGGGATGTTTTCCTCAAATGGATTTTAGAAGAATACCTGGAGATACTTAACCTGATGGCATCAGCTGACATCTCCCACAAACCATTTTCCAAAATCTATGAAATGTGTAAAAATTACTCGAGGAGTAGGGCTAAAATAGGAAAAAATGTTTGGGATCCTTATAGTAGAAACTTAAAACCAATTAGTTCAGGTGGTATCAAGAGAGAAAATATAGGGAACCTTTTAGAGAATTTCAAAACAGATATCTTAAGAATAATAGGTTGCCAATTGGACACCCTAAATATTAAAAAGAAATGGGAGGATGAAAATGAAACAATGACCATATATTGCCAAAGATGTAGGAGGAAGCATTCCTCAAGGTAATTCTAATTGGATAACATTTCAGTTTGTGGCTTCTGCACGAAGGAACACTCAATTGAAAAATGTCCATCATTGACCAGTTTGTTATCCATCTATAGGAGTGGGGATCCTAGGGAATCCTCTTATGCACCTACGAGGCCATGGCATCCTAGAAATTAGCCCACATACCTAGATCCACAACCTCAAGTTACGCCCTATTATCAACAACCACAATATTGGAAATCACCAAGCTGGAAAAAATGGTCTACATAGTACCAACATCCTTGGCTTTGAGGATGGAGAGGAGGGCATAACCAAGGGAATCCTCAAGCTCCACCTGTCTCGATTCCCAACCATCCTTACCCTCATTTTCCACCGAACATTCCACAACTTCTGCCAAGTTTTGTTCCACCACCTTTACCTCCTATTCCATAACAACGACCAAAAAAATATCAGAATGTAAGATCCCCAAGACTGACATTATTACGGCACAAATAGTGCCCAATCCCAATAATAAGCCCACTCAACCTCTTCACAATGTTGAGATGAAGGCTTTCCCGACATATGTTATTTTTCATGTTCCATTGCAGGAGATTCAACTAATATCGAGAAGAGTTATGGACAAGCAGATACCTTCAGTAGTCATCTAGGAAGAAGAAGAAGAGGAAACCACCAAAAACCCACGGATGACACTAGGTAGGAAGATGTTATTATTCCTTAGGACCAACAACCCAAGCTTCCCCAAAATGAACCTTCACAAATTGCGAAGTCCCCTCCTATCCAAAAATATTGGTAATCGAGAAACCTACCACCCGACCAAAATTTGACATCTTGAATGAATTGAAGAATATTTGTGTCAAGATTCCCTTGCTACAAGACATTAAGGATATTCCAATATATAGTAATATAGTCAAATAATTGTGTATTAAGAAGCTAGGTAGGAAGCAGAAGGATCCTCCAACAATGCATTTGATAGGAGAACTTCCTGAGTACATATCAGAGCAGCCTAAGTGTTGAAGGAAAATCTCCCTGCGGACAAGTAGATCTCTTCTTCAGAGCTAGACTCTTAACTCTTAAGACAAAAGATGCTTATCATGGTCATTGACTTCCTTTTATATCTAGATAAACTAATGTATGAGGAGGAAGGAGAAAAGAAGTACCTTTTACTAGTGTTTGTCCCTGCATGGTCTGATTTGAGCTCCAATATTTCACTCCTCGATAAGCCTTGTAGACAAAAAAAAGTACGACCACTTCCTACTCTACTGATATTAGCTTGAAATAGAACTATCTATTAGAGACAAATTCATGTGAGATCAAACACAGATTTGAAAGAAACAAGCCAAGCATATTATATTAAAGAGAAAAACAATGGAGGATACTTACAACCATAGATGTGAGTTAAGCAGCTCCGTCAAGCGCTTATTGTCCAAACCCTTGCTCAAACAGTCCACACACTGAATATTAATGCTCTGAAAGACACCTTCTTCATGAGAGCATAGGTCAGATGCTTCACAATTCTTTCCATCCTTTTCACCATGAGAAGCCCTGTTTAAATAGGCTTGGAGAGGCCCAACCACTTGAGATATCTTTGGGGTAAGTTGAGGATTTTCCTCCTTCGGTTAGGGATCTTCCCTAAGATCATGGCTTGACCAAGGATTCAAATCCAATTGCCTTCAGATATTGAGAGGATCTTCCCTCGTTCTTCTCAACAAAACAATTTTTTGCCCAGAATAGGTAGCGCTCTCTCAAAAGGGGTATCAGAATGTTATAGCTCTCCCTGGAAATGTATAGGGGGCACTGACACTCCTGACAGTAGAAGCGCTCCACAAAAAGGGAAGACAAGGTGTTATAATGATACCTAACAGTGTGTAGAGGTGTGCTGACGCTCATGATAGTGGTATAGGGGAGTGTTCTCCTCTGAAACTCAATTTGAGTGGTTCTTTCAAATGGAAAGAGGTTCATAAACTATGTTAACCCATTCCTCTTCTTCCAAATCAAATGTTTGAGGTGTTTTAAGTGTCTTTCTGATGTCATTGTAGGTGCGACATAGGCATTATGGCAGTATGCTTTTCCTGACGCTTGCAACACTTGTGACCAAAATGCGACACTTGCAACACTTGTAATAACGACACTTGCGACACTTTCGAAGTGAGTAATTTTGATGTGTAACAGATTGTCCCCCAAAGTATGAAGTTAGAAGATGAGAACTAATAACTGAAATGCTTTGTAGACTTTCAAGCAAGGGTATAGACGCAGAGAACCTAATAGAAACTACACACAAACATCCAACAAATATTATGACATGTTTCAAACCCAAGGTCGACATACCTATGCTTGGGTGATAAAGACTTGAAAGATATGGCCGCCATAAAATACACTGCGGATCCATAATTGTATTGATAAAAGGTATATCCACTGAGGATACAGTGTGGATCTATACTCTCATGACCCGAACTGATTGTAGCCATGAAGAATACATAGTGGATCTACGAGATGACAAAACATAGCCACGACCAATACAAAGTGGATCTATGTGATAGTATATGTGTCATTTGTTCAGGAGAAATTCCGTTGCAACCTAGGTAAAGTACATATCAGAGTGATCACTCAACCCAGGGTCTTCTTACCGATCCCAATGTAGTAGGAATCTAACCATGTGAATAGATGTCCTAATGTCGAACATGGAAGAAACCACTTGATTACCGGTCAATGATGTAAACCATTAACAAGCGCGAGGGAAGTCACCATTGATGTCAGTGATTCCCAAGGTACTCTAGTACATTCCAAAGAATGCGAATGGATGAGTTGAAGTTGAACATCTGTGGAATAATCCAATCAGAGGTCAGTGATGTAAATCCATTGTCGAACGTGAGGAGGCTTTCCATTGAGGCATGCAGGTCCCAAAGTACTAATTGGTTTCTAAGTCTAGTTCCTAGATAATGTGTTGAAGTCGACAGGAATAGACTCGTCGAAGGAGGGCCTTGATGTATCCCCCATCAACGACATGAAATGGACACATAGATGTAATTGGTAGATCAAATGAACATGGAATGACATAGGTATTGAGACAATATATTTGTGATGGCTGACTCTCGAGGCAGATACTTCCCTTGAACACTGAGGCATGACTGCAAAAACATGACATGGGCCAAAACTTAATGATGTAGTGGATGTTGTGACTTACGTCAGGTGACCCAAAGGAATATAGGAAACTCAAAGGATTGGCTCAATGCATAGGTTCAATAGATTAAAATGCGTGCAAAGACAAGGTGCCCTGTTCAAGGGCGACCATAAGAGTTACTTGGTGATGTTCTCAAAAACTGCTTGGCTTGCTTCTTTCATTTTTTCCCCCCCATCTAGATAGAAGAGTATGTATTTTTGATTTAACGAGCTTGAGGAGGGTAACACATGCTCGATATAACTCACCTTCGGTAAGTTCCTCTTCCTTTGTTTAACGAACTGGAAGAAGTAAGGGTTTGGCCCCGTATGGGCATGTCTATGTTTTTTTAGCGAGTCCAAAGATGAAAAACTTGAAGGTTTTTCATGATTATAGAGTCTGGAAAAACACTTAAAAGAGAACTCTCTCAGTTCCTTTTTTGTAAAGTTAGTTTCACGAGGCTGAAAAAGAGATAAACTACCACTCGAAAGGCGCCCTTTCGAACCTTTTAACGAGTGTGAAAGGAAGCAAGATCACTCGAAAATATTTTCATGTTTAGAGAGTTTGAAAAGAGTTTAAAGACGAATCCAGGGGGTTCCTTTTTCATGTATCCATACGGGTCCGAAAAAGAGATAAAATTTTACCCGGTTTGTTCTTATTTTCTCAAGCTTGAGAACGAACTAAGACTATGCTCATGGATATGACAAGGTAAAAAATGATCAAAACGGCTCCGAAATCTGTAATGTCAAAACTGCAATCTAGAGGTTTAGTGAGGCCATCATATTTTTAAAGAAACCCAAAAGTAACTATACCTTATAAAAAAAGGAAATTTGTAAATAGTAATACAAGAAAAAATCTTCAATTACCATTTCATTTGCATAAGGATTTGTAGTAGTGGAGATTCTCATTTTGGAGGTGCATCTTGTTTTGCTTGGCACCAGAGCTATGGTTTTGATCATTTCTCTCACCGTTTGGACCAGGTAAATCTTCATTTCCTCCTCTTTCAATTACACGGTTCAAAATTTATTTTCACAACAATACTTGAATAAAAAACCGAAGCCCTAGGTCGTCCAAAAGAAGATCAAATCGGCCCCTGTTCAAAACGATGGAAAAATACCACTTGTTTACAAAAACGCCTTCAGGAGGTTGTAGCATGGATGCCGACACATTGATGCTTGAGTGGATTGGTCGTTTTTGCTAAGGAACACAATAAGAAGCCCAAAAAAATGCCCACACAACCATCGAACTGTGGATGAAATTTATTTTAATTTAAAACATTTTATTGTAGGCTATGGGGCTGCATAGTAATATTGAGTAATAAAAAGGGGCGTGGTTATTTTTGAACAACATAGACAATAAATTTCAATTTTTCTTTTCTTTTTAATTACTTAAAAAATTGCCGAAAGTGTGAATAGTGAAGTTTTTGTTCTTTTTTTTTTGTTTGCAGGTGATTTCGGCAACAACCATGATTGAATGGAAGGAACGAGAGCATGAGCTCAATGATTTGGCTTCTTTGCAGAGTCCTCACACACAGGCCGTGTTGAGAGATTGTGGTCTTCTCAAATTCTTCAAACTACAAAAGATGAAGAAAGAGATCCTTCTGCTTGAGAATATGATCAGTTTGTGGGATGTTGTAGAGCAAGGGTTTCGAATCAGAACATAGCTTCTAACCATCGAGTTGGAATATGTATACTTCTGGACCGGCCTCTCAAAAAGAGGGGCCCCTATATCTTTTTCCAGACATAGGGTGCTTCCTGAACCTGTGGATGTGTACCTGGCATGTCATTGTGTCCCAGGAGCGAGACCGGTGGGAGGTAGAATCCCCATCAAGGATATCAGAGAATTACCCCTTCGGTCTATTTTGTTCACCATCACGAGTGTGACAAAAAGAACCAGTGCACATCTAGCATCGAGATCATAGGTAGCCTATGGTGTACAGTGTTTAGAGCCAACACTATTTAACTGGAGCGCAGGGTTTCTTTGGAATGTGAAGGAATATATTTCGAGATGTAGAATGAGGCAGAAGAAGTTTGGATATGGTTCTTTCTTGGTCTCATTCTTCTTAGAGAACATCCCTCAGATGCAACCTTAGATTTCATTGGCGGTACGACCAGTGGGAGAACAGCGGATGGAGCGATGGACTAGTCTGTCTCTGAGACTAGTGGCAGAGTTAGAATTTCACTTCACCGGTGATTTATTTGCTTGGCTGAGATGCCAATACCTTTGGATAGAATACTTTCCATATGCTGAGGTAAAATTTCCCAAGAGTGTGGATCTAATTCTACCGGTAGGAGAAGCTTGGGATGTGTCAGGTAAGAGACCAAACAATACCTTGTCAAGTGTTTTTATGTTTTTAACGTATGTATATTTTTTTTGGGTACGTAGAAGAGTTTCTAACAGATGTATCATTTTCAACATGCAGACAAGGGATCAGTGCGTCCGGCTAAGATACCAGTATCAGGATGTCGCGGGGATGCCCAGGTTGTAGTAGATCCGGGGGCACCAGTGATAGGTCTCCGGTGTAGTGACCGTCATTTAATTTAAACTACCATTGAATTAAAATGGAACAGTAAATTTGAAATTTACTCACAATTCACTTAATCTAGCATATTCACTCCCATATTTCAATAAATAAAATAACAATTTACATAACAATTTGCATAATTTACATAACAATTTAAATACCTCGCTCTGATGCTATCGCTCCCTTCGCTTGAACCTATCCGCAACAACTTTCTCCTTAAGACACCCCAAAACTAGCCACCCTACCGACTAGTTCGCCTAGCCCTAGGACATCAATGGACGTCCTAGCCCTCCGAGCCCAAAACCCCTCAGCCCCGGTGCACTGTAAATCCCATTGTCAACTAACTCTGTCCCAATACTCCCCATTTTCTCCTCTCCTCCCATGCATGGATCAATATCCCCCTCTCTATAATCCTTCTCCTTCCCTTATGCCACCTTCAACGCCCTCACACATTCACCCCTCCACCAGACACCTTATCCCTTAATTAATGCCTTATCCATCCATTTATTTCTATTTAATGGTCTTATCCTTTATTAAGTATTTCCCTTTTACGTATGGGTTACGTTATCCCTTATGGGATACGTAACCCATTTAACATTATATTTCATTTT
>ML791233.1:29735-51794 GCA_009831015.1 Picea engelmannii
AAAAAAAAAAAAAAGGAAAAGGAAAAGAGAAAAAGAAAAAAGAAAAGAAAAGAAAAAAGAAAAAGAAAAGAAAGAAAAAAGAAGAAAAAGAAAAGAGGGCATAAAAGAATTGAAATAAAAGCCCCATGCAATAATAGTAACTTGGCCATACCTTTCAAGCATGGCCAAGTTCCTTTTAAATTTGATGTTGATAGGGTAGTGAATGATTTGGCTAAACAGTTTAATCTTAGCCAAAGGGTCTAGGTTAGATTAGTGAATAAATCTGTCCAGACTGTCTAATCCTGGTCAGATAGCCCTAGGGTAGAGTAATTTCTTAACCCAACAATTTAATCTGGGTTAACTGTCATAGGAAGATAGGTTAGCATGTAGGTTAGTTGCTTCATTGTTTCAATCCAATAAAACCAGCTTGATGTAAAATGTTTCACCGTGTCTCAAATGCCTAAAGGATAGTTTGGTCGAAGCCCCATGGTGGTGTCTATTTGAAAAGTCTCGGAAAAACCCATAATATGATTTTATCCTAAGTTCTCCCAGCACATGTGTTCTCTTCTTCTGATTTATGCCTCCTTCACATATCAACGATCCTGATCGCGGCGCTCATATCTATGGTGTATAGAGCATTCCGAACCCCCCCGACCGTTCTTCTTTTAACCCGGGGNAGAGATGAGCACTTAAATCAACAATACAGATTGGATTCTGGACCCCCCCGTCCATTATGATTTTAACTGGGGGGGGGAGGGTCCGGAATCGCTGATAACATTGGCACACATCTGGACAGCCCAGGGACGAGTGCTTAAATCAATGGTCCAGTTTGGATTTCAGACCCCCCCCGTCCATTCTACCTTTAATGGAGGGGGGGGGGGTCTGAAATGAGTGTTAAAGAGCGCGCTTGGATATACGGCCCAGAAACAGGAACACAGATCAATGTCCCTAATTGGATTTTGAACCCCCCCTGATGATCTGCTTTTAACCGAGGGGGGGGGTTCGGAATATTTTTTCCCCTCTGGCAGGCCCCTTGTCATACATGGCATCAGCCTATTGGTCCCGAAGTCCCATCACCATTTTCTATCTGACAGCCCCCGTCACTCATGGATGCCATTTTCCACTTGTTCCACTTTCTCTCGAGTTATGTCAAATCCCATAACTGTTGTCAGTCCCCGCTGTCATTCCCCTACCCCTTTCCACTCATGACCAGCCCCTTATTGCGACTTTCACCTGCAATCCCTAGCAGCCACGTCACCCGCCCGTATGTTTTGGCCACCGTCACCTGCCATCTCACCCCCAAGTGGCCCGTTGTCCATTTATTACTGGATAACCTATCCGTTATCCAGCTAACCTATCTCCCACGCTCAACCCACCTAGTTTTGAATAAAACTATCGTTATTCCACCTACATTCACTATTCACCCATTGCACCAGAAAAAATCATATCTTTCTCCTCCGTTACATCCCGTCACCTTCATCCACAATCAGTCGACCCCACTAACTTCATGTTATTTGCAGGTACTATTGCAGAGATGGTGCCAAAGCCAAGGCAAGCAGAAGGAGAGGAGAATCCTTTTCTCCTGCCTCCTGTCGAACTGGACAAGATCCCATTGGTCGACAAAGACTGATTGATTGCAGATACCCAATGCGATTTCAATTTCTCAGACCTCCAATCATGTCTTAGAGAGGTTTTCCTGGACCAGAGTGATGAAACTGGACTTTGGGAGTCCAATTTACCCCTTTACCTTTTTGTCCAGATCCACCATTTTCCCGAATTCGCCCTCAAATGCCAAGCTCATTATATTCCTGAACAGAGGGTTGTCGTCTCCTCATCCGGGGACACCCTATTCTTCATCACGCCCGAAGACATAGACCAAATGATGCAAATTCCTCATACTGACTCTGCGTCTCCTTTCAACCTAGAAATCCTTACAGAGTTGTATCAGAAGATGACTTTTCCCCAGAGAGCTCAAATTTTCGAGCTTTTCCTTTCCACCTCCGCTCAATTCCCTTCCAAAAATCCCCCTTACCTGTCGTCCATGTTCTCCACCACGGGAAACCAAGTCATTTCCTCCCTTTGTGCTCTATTAGGGTACTATTCCGACCAGTGGGTAGATGAGCCCATTCTGGGTTTTCTATCCATTTTCTCCACTGATGAAAATCCCACCACACAGTTTGATTTTAGCACCTTCTTGGCAGACAATATTCATGAACAGTTCATGAATGTTTTCACGTAAGGCATGTTTAGATACTCATTTATATTGGCCTACATGTTTGTGTTCTATCAAGCAGATAAATTCAGCTTTTCCATGCAGAAAATGGACGCAGATGGAAGGCCTCAGCCAGTCACAACATGGACCTCTTTGTTGAAGCATAACTTCACAGAATATAGCTTCAAAGAATTCATCGATCTGTTCTACCACCCTGTGGTAAGCATGTTGAGTGGCAGGCCCGAGCCTCGAATAAACGACGAAGTCCAGAGAATCTTGCATCTCTCGGACAACACAAAGACCAGGGATTGGTACCTATATCAAAACCACACTGAGATCAGAGTATTTGGGTGCGAGTTGGCACCCTACAAGCTGCCCAAATATTTTTCGGTAAGAATTTTTGCTTTAGAGTATATAAGGAAAATCATGAATTCAGATGACATCCATTTCGTATCCTTGAAGAAAAAGCAGCAGCTTAGAATCAAGGGGAAGATTGGCTCTTTCATCTGCAACAGTCGAGGCGTCGGGGAAGATGCTGACAGGATGTTGAAAGAAATGAAGTTCTTTATGAGTTTCCCATGGCACTATGATCCTCATGGGATTATCTCGGAAATTCGGGTGAAGAACAAAAATATCCCATATGTACATGTGTCCAAGCCCGAGATTGAAAAATTCGCAAATCAGACTGTGTGGGTGCCTGACACCTTGGTTGAAGTACAACAACAGGTTCCCCCTACCACTGTGCCACCAATGACTATGCCTCAGGTCCCTAAGGAAAAAATACCTCGACAAGAGTCATCTCCGCCTGTCACGGAGGTGTCATCTGAATATTTCCAGTTGCATACTAAGAGGCCCAAGACAATCACTGTTCCCAGCCCTATGGGGGAAAAAGAAAGCCTGCCTACCACAGTGACTAAGTATGTCATTCCACCCTTCGGTTCGAGCCTGCATAAGGAAATCACCACAGTTGTGCCGAAGAAATTCACAGACTCCCCACTGGATACTCAGTCGGGAAAGACTGGGCCCAAGTTGAGTATTTTTGAGAAGTACAAGTTGATTAAGAAAAAGAATCAGACTCTTACCAGCAGTACCTATGCTCAGTTTCGGAAATAGACGTCGACTGCACAACACAGGCTGTTGTCTACATTTGACACAGAAAAGGGCAGGATTCACATGGCCTTCCTCCAGGTGCAGGTACCAGACCCCAAGGTGATTACAGATTACAAGAGGGCCACCTTCAAATTCCAGACGAAGGACGTGCACCCAACAGATCATATGGATCTGCACAAACAGACAGGGGAGATGGTGTTCCATACATTGGCACATGCTTCAGCTTCTACAGCAAAATTACAGGTATCATTGAACAATGCTCAGATACAACTCAAGCTGGAGAAGATATCATCCTTCGCAAAAGACAATAGAATCAAAACTTTGGAGGAGCTGGTCCTCAAGATCGGCTATGACCCCTCCAACGTCAAAGCTGCAGAGGAGATGATAAAGAAGAAAAATGTAGACATCACTGCTTTAAGGAAACAACTAAAACTCTCGCCCATAGAGGACTCACAGGCGAAGGAGATAGCAGAGAAAGAAGGCGAGAAGGATGAAATGCTCAAGCTACTCATGGAGCAGAACACACAGCTCAAAGAAATGGAAGCTGATATGGAAAGATTATTAAAAGAGAAGGAGCAGATGAATCCAATGGAAGTCATTCCATTGAGTGCCATCCCAATCTCAGGAGCAAGCACAGCAACAGTGACAGCAATCCCATCTGCAACTCCAGTGACATCACAAGAAGGGACAACCGACCTTGCCAAATCCATGGAAAAGATGAACCTGCAAGAGACAGAAATCAGCAGGCTTAAGAAGGAAGTTGAGAACCTCCAGGAACTTAAAACTTCTTTCCAGACCAGTCTCTCCAAAGAAAAGCAGGTAACTGAGTAGCTCAAGAAGGAACTACAACAGATCCAAAAGCAAACAGTGGCAGGGAAGACTTTGGCTGAGGTCAAAGAGAATGTATGGACAGACATCACAAAGTCCATAAATGAGATATGGCCCATGATCCAAATTATGTTTGAACAAAATGAGTTGGTCCAGAGGAGTAAACATGCCATTGAGAAGATCAGAGTAGAATTGGGAGATACGCCAACTCAGGCAAATGATATCATCAAATTCCTCAACTCTAAGACCAGAGAAGAACTAGAAGAGTTGAAGATAAAAGACAGAACAAAGACTATCCTTGAGGTCAAAAGAGTTTTTACCAAAAGAGGATTAATGCTTCAACTAGAAGAAAAGGTTCAGATCATGGACCAGGGGGTACAAAGGTTTTTCAGCAAGATCGAGGCTCTCCAAAAGAAAGGTCTCCCCGGTCTGAAGGTTATTAATGATAAACTGATGACACTCCTAGATTACAAAAAGAGACGGTCTGAAGTGTCTAAGGACAGTTCAAAGTTTGTTGGCATACAAGGGAGCATCACCGGAAAATCATTCATGGACGCTCTTTAGTTGGACATCAGTATCCAACATGAGATTCAATACATATTCCTCACTAAGCCCACATTCGCCAAATATACGAAAATGGACGAAGTGTATCGGAGACTACTCAAAGTCACTGTGCCTAGTCATCTCAGATGGGAGGAACTTTGTGATATTCTTTATTAGCAGATGAGTTGTCCAGGTCCAGTCACCTATCCAATCAGATGAGGTCGCGCAAAGGCTTCATCAATGGTCTACCTAGAATTTCCGCGTGCAATTGCACCAAGTCATCAAGCAGTTTGATTAGTTAAATTAGTTAGGCTAAAAATAGAATAAGCACGTCCTGATCGGTTATGATAGGAATGTTTGTAATTTGAATTATAAATACTTCACCTTTCGAATTATTGGGTGTTGTTGATATTCACACCCTGACACTATTAGACTGTAACATTTTTTTAAGAGATCTGCCATTAATAAAAAGGAGGCACTTTTACAGGATTCTTGCGTGTATTCACTGGTGATGTTTATTCTCTAAGTTGAATGTTATTCTTGCTTTGTGATCATATTTTTTTCTGAAACTAATATTTAAGAGTAACATATGTTGTAGGATTTATCTTGGATACCCTGTTTCCAACTTTAAAGATTTTAATGTTTATCTTCTGATGTTTTCAATTAAGAAATTCTTAACTGCTTCTTGGTTGAATTTATCTTTCTCATCTTTTCTTATGTCCATCATTTAATCTACTAAAAGATCCAGTGAGTATATTATCTCACCCTGTGAAAGTCTTCTTTATCGTTTCTAGTTGTATTTCGTATTTAATTAAATACAGACCCCATAGCCCAATGGAAGTGTAGACTATCTCAACCAATTCAAAAACACTTTGACAACAAAACCTACCTATTTCTTTACCTAGCCTAATATCTAAAATTGAAAACATAGCTAAATCATATAGAGAGATCCCTCTCTGAAGCTGGAAGGGCTAGATCCCAGCTTTAAAAGTGGTTGGATAAAGTTACCTTTGTAGATTTCTTCTGTTTCAACCTCTAGGAAATTTACCAAGTGCTAACAGCGATAACAGAAGAATTCAGTGTTTTGTACCCAAAAGGAAGTTATGATGAAGGTCTAGGTGTTAGTGGTGTGCCAATTGTAGCTTGGCTAATCACCACATTACCAGCAGGAATAGTCAGAATGTGAGGGACCATTGTAGAATGGGCCGTCTGGAGAGAAAAAGTGGAACTTGGGCCAACTGATGACATGTTCAGATCAACGGATGGTGCGGTTGAAAAAACGGTAGTAAAGGTAAAATGATCTAAGGGTATGGTGTAGATAATAGGCATATCAACACCTATTCTTGTTCTGTAAAGATCGCGCACCGTGCGTGGTGGGCTTCGAACAACGACTGCAGTCCAAAAGGGGTCTTTGACTAGAGGGTTTGGATGAGACCCAGTCGAAACGTCAGAAGGATTAACAATGACAAGTTCACCGACTGAATTCAGTTGGATAAAACGCCTCTCATATCCCTCAGGAATGCGGAAAGCCTCCAGAGACTCTGAAACAATTCAAAAATTCTCTAAAGAGGTGGGAACTTCCTCCTGGGAGGTTATAATGTCATGAACCTCATTCTATTGAGGATATCCCTCCATAGAATGAGGGGGTAAATGGGTAGTATCTTCCATATTTTCTAGAGGAAGTCCCTATACCCTACGCGAACGGTGTGGAGGGTCGATGTTGGCGAAAAAAATCGACGAAAAAAAATCTATGGCCAACTACCGAAAAGAAACAGCATACGCTAATAGAATCTAGGAAACAAAACCAAGCAAACAAAACCTTCTCTCGATGACCGTGCTAGTTGGTTATGAAATCCAATGTCGTGTGATCAAGTTAAGAAGGGGCTAGGATATGGTGGAATAGTTAAAATGGTGACCTACTTAATGGAATTTCACCTTGGTGCAAGCTTCCACACAGTAATTGTGGATTTACCCTCCAAGGAGCCCGAGTGAGTTTGACCAATGTCTGCTCCAGGTACAGTGAGACTTCCCTTCACTGTCACCTTGTGTAAGACCCTAAAGATTTTGGCTACTAAGGTCACCAACTCACAGTCATCCCCTGGGCGGGTACAATCAACAGTCCAGTCCGAACGTAAGGGCAGGGTATCTAGCCTGAAATCAACTTGAAAGGCTTGCACTCAACATTGTGGGTATACCTTCAAGCGAACCCCATAATACGATCCGACTACTATAATCAGTGAAACCATGGAGGGATAATCTCCGTAGCTTTCTCGAGTGCGACCTCGTGCGTAACCCCTGTGTGAGAGGGGGATCCTAGAAAACCTATATGACAATTGGATTTGACTCTCCCTAGATTAGGATGCTAATGTTTATTTTGGAAACTTTGGAGAGTTATGCTCACAGCCTAATCCAAAGTGCTAATCCTATCTAATGTTGGTGGAAGATCCTAAAAATAAAAAATGTTCTAGATAATTTTTAATTAGCGTTCGTTTTACAGTTGTTCTTTACTCAAAAGGGGTGTATGAAAGTGAAACGGATGGAATGATGACTCAATTTCCAAAAAATGCATAAAAGATGATAAGAAGTCATTTATTTTTGATGAATGTCTATTTAAGGGAGAGAGAAAGAGTTGTTTTCACTATCAAACACTAATAAGGAATGTCCTCAAACAATTTTTCCTCAATCAAATCCAATGTAATGCTAAAAAATTTCAGAAATGCCTTCTAATATGAAAATCAATCACTAAGATGTATATTTATTGTTTGTATGGGAATAATGATTAATTCAATATGAAAATTCTCCTGCCAATTAACCTTTTATATCAAGGAGACTTTGACAAACATAAGCAGGTTTCGCACAAACGACACACCCTCTTGCTATGATTGAAAACAAGAAGCAAAAAAGAAAACAAAAGATAACAAAGAAAATAAAAAAATTCACACAAAAGAAAGATGTTTAAGAACAATGACCTCAAAAAACCAAGTGAGATGATTCACAGATTTCTGATGCCCTTCACTAGAGTTCTCGCTCAGTCAAGTAGGAGAGAAGAAAGCAGTGGATTGATTCCAAGTTCTCAACAGCAGAAAAAACTCAAAATAAGGAAGAAGGCCACAAAATCTAAATATCAAAGTGACTATTTCTCATAAGAAAGGATGTCAAAGTTCAATATGAAGAAGCATTGAATCACAAAGAATCTCAACAAGTGAAAAAAATGGGTCTGGACCTCAGCAAAGACAATTTTGGAAGGTATTTTTTCAAAGGAGAGGCTAGTGCTCCAGTGTAAGGGACACTAGAGCATTATAAAGCTCTGCCAAATACCTTTAGGGAGTGTTGGCACTGGGCTAACATAGGCACAGGGGCGCCAGGCTTAAAAACTCAGAAAATTGACAAAAAAAACCAAAAATCCAATCAAATTTTTGTCAATCAAGATGCATGTAATGGACTAAGGATTTAATCAGCAAGTGAAATCATACATATGAGGTGAGAATGGCCTAAAATAACAAAGGAAAAGACAAGGCCTATGAGGAAAACCAAAATTGAAAGTTTCGATTCTTGCCCAGTTGAGTTGCCAGTTTCTGTTGAAGGAAAATCTCCCTACGGACAAGTAGATTTCCTCTTCAGAGCTAGACTCTTAACTCTTAAGACAAAAGATTCTTATCATGGTCACTAACTTCCTTTTAGATCTAGATAAACTAATGTATGAGGAGGAAGGAGAAAATAAGTACCTTTTACTAGTGTTTGTCCCTACACGGTCCGAGTTGAGCTCCAATCTTTCGCTCCTCGATAAGTCTTATAGACAAACAAAAGTACGACCACTTCGTACTCTACTGATATTAGCTCGAAATAGACCTATCTATTAGAGAAAAATTCATGTGAGATCAAACATAGATTTGAAAGAAATAGGCCAAGCATATTATATTAAAGAGAACAACAACGAAGGATACTTATAACCATAGATGTGAGTTAAGCAGCTCCGTCAATCCCTCCTTGTCCGAACCCTTGCTCAAATAGTCCACACACTGAATATCGATGCTCTGAAAGACACCTTCTTCATGAGATCATAGGTCAGATTCTTAACAATTTTTTCCATCCTTTTCACCATGAGAAGCCCTATTTAAATAGGCTTGGAGAGGCCCAACCACTTGAGATATCTTTGGGGTAAGTTGAGGATTTTCCTCCTTCAGTTATGGATCTTCCCTAATATCATGGCTTCACCAAGGATTCAAATCTAACTGCCTTCAGATATTGAGAGGATCTTCCCTCGTTCTTCTCAACAAAACAATTTTTTTCCCAGAATAGGTAGCTCTCTCTCAAAAGGGGTATCAGAGAGTTATAGCGCTCCTTGGCAATGTATAGGGGGCGCCGACACTCCTGACAGTAGCAGCGCTCCACAAAAAGAGAAGATAGGGCGTTATAACGCTACCTAACAGTGTGTAGAGGTGCACCAGCACTCCTGACAGTGGTATAGGGGAGCTTTCTCCTCTGAAACTCAATTTTAGTGGTTCTTTCAAATGGTAAGAGGTTCATAAACTCTGTTAACCCATTCCTATTCTTCTAAATGAAATGGTTGAGGTGTTTTAAGTGTCTTTCCTATGTCGTTATAGGCGAGACATAGGAATTATGGCAGTATGATTTTCCTGACACTTGCGACACTTGTGGCCAAAGTGCAACACTTGTAATAACAACACTTGCAACACTATCAAAGTGAGTAATTTTGATGTGTAACACTAGGGTAGCAAAATATGGGAACCTAGGAAACCCCATAGTGACCATAACCATTAATGAGGTTTCCATTGGGAACACTCTCATTGACCTAGGGGCAGCCATCAACGTTATGGCTGTTACCACCTTGGAGGAATTACAATTAAAACCTCTTCTTAGACCTACCCTAACCATTTTGGAATTAGCAGATAAGACTAGGGTTATACTTGAAGTAATTTTGGATGACATCATAGTTACTTTAGCCTCATGGGAGTACCTAGTAGACTTTATGGTCATCTATTGGTTGTGGAGCCTAATTATCTTCCAAATTCAGAGGTCTTTGTTTTCAGCCGTGTTTATACCCCATGAAGACTTTACACCCCAAAATAATGTACACTCTTCCATGTGGGGGACTGCAGAGGACTGTTCATTATAAGGTTGCAAATCTAATGGTAGAAATTATGTTAGGGTTTTTTTCTCTAGAAGGAAACCCTTTGTTATGAGGGAAATGTATTTCGGCTATGCATTATGGTGAATATTGTATTTTGAGATAGGAGACTGTGAGAGAGAGAAGAGGAAGTTACAACGGGTTTGTTGTAGGTTGTATCCCTTCATATGCTGGATAATAATAAAGGAAGGACCTGGCAATTTCTCTGGTGGACGTAGCCCACACTGGGTGAACCACGTAAATCTGTGTCTCTATTGTATTATATATCTTATGTGTTTTGTTTCCGCATTTGTTTTATTTTATTGCTCCATGGTCCTTTTTTTCTAACATCATCCACTCAAAGGATCCTACCAAAGGCCATCCCGTTATTTTGGGAAGACCTTGGTTAGCCACAACCAATGCATTTATTGGCTGTAGAGAGGTGGAGATGACCATCTCAAATGGACTCTCTATCCATAAGCTCACCATATATCCACCAACTCAACCTATCATGGAGAATCCATGGTTTCTTGAATGTCTGTACGAGAATGAAGACTGGGAATAACCCGTGTTGCCAAGTGATCATTCTTGGGCACTTCAGGAGCACACAACATAAAATGTGCTAAACCAATTTATTTCTGCTATCACGTGTGTTGATTTTCCACAATCTTTCCCCCAATTTGAATACATGTTTGGGGAATAATTTTAGGAACAATTGGACCCATCGGTTTCATCTCCGACATATTTTATCTTCGAGATAGAAAAGTCTATCACATCTTATACCATGCCCTATGAGATTAGTCCGGGAAAATTTCTACATGTAAACTCCGGACTAAATGCAGACCAACAAAAGAAGTTAGTGAGTATCCTTAAAAAACAATCATAGGAATTCACTTGGGAATACACTGAAATGAAGGGTATACACCCTAAAACATGCATTCATCGCATATATACCCAGGGGAAAGTAACACTTCTTAGGCAACCCTAGAGAAGGATGAACCCAACACTCAAAGATATAGTAAAAGAGGAGATCCAAAAGTTATTAAATGTTGGATTTATTTATCCCATATCCAACAGTAAATGGGTATCCCCACTTTTAGTGGTTCCAAATAAAGTGACGGGGAAATGGAGAATTTGTGTTGATTTTCGGGAGCTTAACAAGGCCACTCTGAAGGATTATTTTCCCCTTCCTTTCATTGACCAAGTTTTGGATACCATGTCTGGGAAGAAATATTTCTCCTTTTTATATGGTTATAGCGGGTAAAATCAAATTCTCATAACACCCGAGGATCAAGACAAGACTACCTTTACTTGTCCTTGGGGCACCTATGCTTATAGGGTCTTACCATTTGGATTGTGTAATGCTCCTGCCACATTTCAATGAGAAGCACTAGGGATATTTGTTGATATTATTCATGATTTTTTGGAGGTATACATGGATGACTTCACAGTATATGGAAATACTTACCAAGAAGCCTTAGATAACTTAGAAAAATTCCTTATCAGATGCCAAGAAATGAACCTGTCTTTAAGTCATGAAAAATGTAAAATGTTGTTGACTGAAGGAGTGGTTCTAGGAAATCATGTTTCATCTGAAGGGATTAAAGTCAATCCTGCTAAGATTGAGGTCATCGTCAGACTTCCACCTCCCAAGAATCAGAAAAGGTGAGAATATTTCTTGGAAATGTTGGATATTACCAATGATTTATTGAAAGTTTCACAAAGATTGTTGCACCTATGTTTGGATTGTTAATAAAGGATGTTGATTTTTGTTTGGACTGAGTAGTGTCAAACTACCTTTGAAACCCTAAAATATAATTTGTCTCTGGAACCAATTATTAGAGGGCCCAATTGGGCTCTCCCATTTCATATATCCACTGATGCCCCTGGCACTGCAATAGGAGGAGTATTAGGGAAGAATGAAGACAAGGATCCCTATGCCATTTATTTTGTGAGCAAGAACTTGTCCCCTACCGAGTTAAACTATACCATTACTGAGAAGGAGTTCTTGGAAGTAGTTCATGCTATCAATAATTTTTTCCACCACATCATAGGTTACGAAGTATTTGTACACACAGATCATTCCGCCATTATATTTCTCATGAATAAACCCATAACTAATGGTCGAGTGAATAGGTGGCTCCTGTTATTGCAAGAGTTTAATATCACCATTCTTGACCGACCTGGAAAGGAGAATTTGGTAGTTGTTTTTTTTTCATGAATAAAAAATGAGGGAGATGGTATTCCTGTAGATGATAGTTTCCCATACGAGCACCTTTTCTCCCTTTCTGTAAATACCCCATGGTTTGCAAATATGGAAAACTATTTGGCTACTAGGAAGTTACCGTCTCATTTGTCACCTCATGAGAAACATATAATTATCACACAAAGTGCCAATTACTCTTGGGTTGGCCATGGAATTTTTCATACAGGACGTTATTTGATTATTCGTAGATGTGTCCAAGAAGACAAGATACCACAAATACTACGAAGTTGTCATGATGGACCATGTGGTGGCCATTTTTCTAAAAAACATATAGCATATAAGGTGTTACATTCAGGTTACTATTGGCCTAGCATTTTCAAGGATGTTGCCAAGTATGTGAGGAGTTGTGATAGTTGTTAAAGGATAGGAAGAACCACTTCAGCTGACGAAATTACCTTTCATGCCCAAGTTATGATATAATCTTTTGAAAAATGGCCCTTGACTTTGTAGGACCAATTTCACCCATGTCTCATAAGAAAAACTACATTTCGGTTTGTACAGATTATGTCACCAAGTGGGTAGAGGAAAAATCCCTATTTAGGACTATAGAAAAATACATTGTTGAATTTATCTATGAAGAAATATTTACCTTCTTTGGTGTTCCTCGTGAAATTGTTATAGACCAAGGCACTCAATTCACTTCCAAGATGATGAGAGAACTAATGGAGAAATATGGGATTAAACACTGTAAATCTTCTCCATACCATCCACAAGCTGATGGTCAAGTAGAGTCTACAAACAAGGTTCTCGAAGCTATCTTAACCAAGACTGTTCAATTAAATCATCGATATTGGGTTGATAGTCTTCCATAGGCTTTGTTGTCATATCAGACCACCTGGAGAAACACCACTGGGCATACCCCTTATGAGCCAGTGTACGGGAAAAAAGTGATTATACCAATAGAATTTCAAGGACCTTTCATATTTTCGTAGAATTGGGATTAAACTTAGATGAGGCTCAGAAACAATGAGCCCTACAATTAAATGAGTTGGATGAGATCTGCAAGATGCTATCCAACGAACAATATTAGTCCAAAACCAAAGGAGCAAGTGGCATGACAAGTTTATTAAGAAGAAACAATTACAACCTAGTGATTGGGATTTGTTGTTTGACTCTCGATTTAAAACCTTCAAAGGAAAAATTACCACTCGGTGGTTGGGTCCTTACGAGGTAGTCACCGTGTATGACAATGGGGCGGTGAAAATCAAAACAATTGACAATGGACAAGTCTCCTTTGTAGTAAATGGACACCAACTCAAACTTTATCACAAGCCCATTTCCAAAGAGGATTTTATGTTGGTCATGTCAAATGCAAAGGCATTGGCCTTAGTAGATGGGGAAGTCCCCCCTTGTTCTTGAATGTTTTCTGAATTTTCGAGTGTATATATGTAAATAATTTTGAATTTTGTTGATAGACAATTCTAGAAATTTCTATAGGTATTTATTTCACCAGGAGTAGATAGTTTCAAGGAAATATACAAGAAGGATTTTTCTTCAAAACATTATTATACTTGAACCTTATTGTTTGATAAGAATCAAATGAATAATGACTTGCTTTAATTGGCCATATCTTTGCAATATTTTCATCTTCTTTTTCTCAAGGCATCTTAAGAAGCAGTTTCTCTTGAAAACCTTCACCACTATATAAGGAAGTGATACCTTAACCATCAATCTTAGAGGTCTCTCGTACAGTTTCCCCAAGAAACCTGAGTAAGTGAGTAAAGTATCTTTATTAAAGAGTAACAATGAGGTATGATTAGAGGTTATCCATGAAAACATAAAAAAAAAAAAGTGAGTTGAGCCTAAATATACCTTTATGTTCTTTCCCAATGGTACCATCCACTACACACTAAAAATAATTGATTATATCATATCTTTAGATAGGCTACGTCCGCTTAAGTACCCCTTACATCGGGACAATCACTAAGGAATATATAATGGAAAGTCATCCTCTAACATAAATACCATCCCAATTAAAAAAAAGAGAAAAAATAGTTTTCAGAGTTGTCCCCCCATCTTATTGCACAAAGCAATCTTATATTAAAATATTAAAAGATGGAGGGCCAGTCTTTGAGGGTGTAAGAGGCTAATCTGTTGAGATATTGAACATGTTTGATGGAAGCGGGTATCAGCCTATGGTATTACTAGGTAAACCTGTTGGAGTATTGAACATGCTTGCTGGTAGCAGGGCATTCTACCTAGAGAGGATGATAATCTAACAAAAAAATAAATAAGAAATTTAAACTTGTCCTGATGTATGGAATTACTTATAGAAAAATATGACACGAAGTATGTATGGTTAAGATAAGGTTAATGAACTCCATAATTTTTCCATTGGGAACTAACTTTGAGACTATATTGAAACTCTCTCACCTACCTCTTCTTATCTATAGATATGATCTTTCATCCTATAGGTGGGGCCATATTCTAACCATCTTGTTAGACCGATATGCGAAATTTATCTCTACACTCAACAAGCTGTAAATCTTTGACTATTGGGAGAATTGTTTAGTTTCCTATATTTTTTATTGTGAGGTGTCGTAATACTTAGGTGTGGGGGATGGATTTCATGAGTTGAAAAATGATAATATTGTCTAGAAGAAGTATAATCTTTGTAAAAATATATGTGTATTGTTTTCATGACATAGGCTATGACATCAACAACTATTTTATTTTTGAAATGCTAATTCCATGTGTGTTATAAACTGTTGTAAATTTCCTTAACATACAACTTAACTAGTTTGTTTTCATTACATATTGTTCATTACAGAGTTGAGATTACATGCCTTATGCAAGATAAAGGAACGGATTGAGTGAGCATGATGGAAAGACAAATAATAATGGAATACTCTGCCTCTGCTCCTATTCACTGTGACTATCAAAATCATTCTAACACTGTAGTTTGTGGATAAAACATCCATTACAGGAGGAATAAAATTGCATTTCGCATAGAGGTACCATATGGAGGGTCATATGAGGTTCCATTTCAAATACCATATGAGCTGCCAGACGATGTGCCATATGAAAGTTCAAATGAGAAGTATACACCAATAACTCTCCACAATTTCAGGTAACCAGGAATCAATTGCATTTGTTTGAATTAGTTCATGGCAATTAAGATTAAATGATGCAATCCTTAGAAATTTTTTTGATCAAATGTCCAAGTCAAAGACTTGGAAATTGATCTAATCTCCTCATCATTACGATTGCGTCCCAAAATGTGCCTTCAAATTCGAAATCAATGCACTTATGCTCACACATGGAAAATCGTGTGTGTGAATTCATTTACGAATGAAACCGATTCCACCCTAGGAGCATTCAAAAATGGAGGGATCACTCAATTGGTTATCCCATTTATGCCTTGCGCTCACCCTCTACTCAATTTCACTCAACCTATGTTTAATTGCGCTCAACCTCTGCTTAATCACACCTGTACTTTGTCAAATTCCACCCTTTGTCCATTTCTCCACACTGTCACCATGCCCAAAAGGTATGAGCCATCTTCATATGATGACCTCTTTACCATCACTGAGTTCTCACAGTGCAGGGAACTGTTCCTTTGCACAAGATGGGGGGGCATTTTTGGCTCATTTGCAGGGCCATAAAGATGGTATTTTGATGCAATTTGCCCTCAGATTTGATGGAAAGATGACGTGCGTGGGGTATCTCACCTTCATGGTCTCTGAGGAATCCATTGCCTCATCCACAAAGCTTCCAAGAGTTGGGGATAGATGGTTTAAACACCACCAGTTGCTAAGAGCAAGATATAACAGGGTTTTTAAACCTGAATTTCAGAACATCTCTGGAGCTAAGGGATACTCCAAGGAGTGGATAAAAGAGGAGCTAATTAACCCTCTCATATTCATCACTAGATTGATCACTTGTGAAGGTAGATATTCCATCTTTAAAGCCTGTCACTTTCGATTATTATCTCACTTTTAGTTCGATAAGCCATTGAATTTTCCCTTTTACTTCTTAAAGAGTCTTGAGAAGATGTATTCCCAAGTAAGGAAGAATATAACCAATCCCCATAACAACCTATTTCACCATGGCCTTTTCAAACTACTTGTCTTAGCCAAGTTAGAGAAACAGGGGAAAACATGGGATGAGTTCATTTACCAATTTGTAAACTATCATCTTACAATCAAGACTATCAAGAAGACACTTGATCTAGGGACTATTACTCCATCCAACCCCCATTCTTTGAAGACTCCAAACCCTCCTGCTCTAGCTATTCCATTACCAAAGAAAAAGTCCAAGAAACTTGTTGATACCCCTACAAACTCATCGAGCAAAAATACTAAGAATCCTATTGCTATCTCCCAAATGCCTTCAACATCTATTGATCTTGCACCCAAAATTTTACAAGAGTTAATTCAACAAGACTTCCTTGTGGTCCCCACAAATAGGAGAGGAGCTAATCAATTTAATAGAGGCGATTTTCGAAAGAGTACCCGAAATACAAGAAGAAAACCTTGTGAAAAAACCCCGACTACTTCGGACCCTATCCAAGTATCCTCTGATCTCGAAAGACCTAAAAAAAGACTTAGGCAAGTGTCTGTAGAATAATTGAAGCCTCATAGAAAGAAAAAAACTGAACCTACTTCTTATAAACCCCCTGTTACTCCTACCTCACAGATGCCTACCACAGATCCTAAAACTTATAGACTTTCTACATATTTCAAGGGATCCAAACCCTCTTCCGAGATATATGATCTTGCTCCAACCATTGAAAAGATACAACAAGAATATGATCAGCTGCTGCACCAATTGGAAGAGAGGAAGACTTTGGACACGCATCTTCACCATGACAATGCAATACTCCAAGCAAAGGTGAATTCCCTTCAACGATTGGTTGATGAAATGACCAAAAACAATCACAACCTCAGGGAACAATTTAAATAACATAAGAAGAAAAAGACAAAATCTTCAGGGCAAGAGGGAGAAGCTTCTAAAGCTAATCCTTCTCAGCAATTTTAGTCATGTGAGGCAATTCATTTTTATTTGCAGTGGGACCTGAAAAATCTTAGGTTTGGGGGTAATGTTGGGCTCATGATTTGGTTAAATTAATGATGATGATTAGATCCTTTTTGATCGGTATTATGTGTGTATTTTACTATTTTGAAGAAGTTTTGAAGGATTCTTATATAAAATCGCCATAAATTATACCAAGTACGTATAATTAGAGTTTTGTGATGGTTTCAAGTTTAATTCAGCATGATTTAATGATTCCATGGAGCTAATTTGTGATCTCTGTGTCACAGGGGAAAATTGCAAGGTGTTTTTCCATTCAACACTCCATCTGGTACTCCATTCGTCACTGTATATGGTACTCCATACGACACTACATTCGACACTCCATCCTGCACTAAAACCATGGGTGAGTTGGAGGTTGTTATATCGGCAACATGTGATGGGAGAATTGGCAACATGGGTTTTTCCCATGCTCATGGCCTCCACCTACTGAGCTTTTGACATCTTGAATTGGGTTGTTATGCTGAGTGTTGAGTGGCTCACTTGGTTTCTAGAAGCCACCGACGATTAAAACACATTTAATGTAATTTACTATTTTTAGAGGAGGACATTCCTTCTAGTGGTTGACCTCTCGAATTGTAACTCGTATAAATACCACATTAGTCGTCAGACATGTGGTTAAGTTCAGAATTGTGAAGATAACATTGTTCTTACTGTTTGAGACAATTTTCATAAATTCGTGTAAGACTGTGTTTTTACTTTAAATGACAAAATTGTGTTGCTTAAGCTCGTGATTCATTGTTGAGGAGTAGCCACAACCTGTCGGGGGGGGGCACCAGTGGTCTGGGTGAATATTTAGCTAGTTAATTTGTGTATTTGATTTATGTAATTGTCATTTCTTCCATTTTTTGTTATAAGCATTTTCATGATTTTGTATCTTGTGTTTGTTGTTCATAGCTTAATTGTTCAATTTCCTTTTTGTAGGTTTCTTATGAAGGATAGTGTTCATATGCCATGTATTTTTAATTAAATAGAAAATAGCTTGCAAGCTTAGCCACTAACCCCGGTGTATGATTAAATGATAGTTAGAATTTCTGCTTGTTGAAATAGAATAGTTAAAAGTTAAAACGGATTATTGATTTAATGGTTTCTTTGGCAAGGTTTCGATAGATGATTAGTTGTTAGATTTAATTTTAGTTCTCAATTCGCTTATATAGTTTGCTTATTAATTCTCTTGTCATATGCTGAAATAGAAATAGGATTTTGAGTTATGTTTTTATGAGTATTTCCATTTGCAATTTAAATTGTTAAGAGTAGGATTAGTTTAATTTATTTCATGCAATTTCCATTCTAGATCTAGATTTGCAATTTTAATTCGAAGTTTTATTTTGAGTTTAGTTCTTAGTTGCAAATATCTAATGGTGTGTATTTTATTATATTAGCATAGGAGGGCATTTGAATTCAGTAGAATAGTGTTTTCTTTATTGTTGATGATTAATGTATAAATTGAAGAATCACATGGATTTTCAGGGTAGGTTATATTTTTTCTATAATGGCTAAGTTCTCGCTAGATTGCCTGATTCATACCTTTCACTTTTCTATAGAAGTTAATATTGAATTTATCCCTATTGAGTTATCACTAATTCTTAAATGGCATCGTGATATCATAAGACACCAAAGACAAGATCATCAACATTGTATTTGAAGTTTTCTTGTTATTGTAGATTAAAGCATAGCTTTCTTGTTATCATAGATGAAGAGTAATTGTTGATTAATCTTTGAATATTGTCATGATGTTTTTAATTCAATAGGTTAAGATTTCCTTTTTGTAGATTAGAAGTAATTGTGAAGTTTATCTTAAGAATATAGTTCACTTGCTTAATAATTTATTAGTTATCTGTTAAGTAGTTTTTATTTAGTTTACTTGCTGCATAATTTTTAATAGGGTAGTTGCTTGCTTATTTACTTGTTGTTGCTCATTGATTTTGAATAGATTAATTAGATATGTTTTCTAGTGCTATTGTTCATTAAATAGACTAAATAGATGGATTTCTTTTTTCTCATTATATTGATTAAGTTAAACTTGCTCAAAGTAGGGTTTTATTTGCTTTCTTAGGACAACACATCGATCCATTATTTAAAGGTTGCTTAGGGTAGATAGTTTAAGTTCCTTGATAGGATTTGATCATTGATAGTTCTTTCTTAAGTAGATTATCCCTTAGATAGACCATTTCCTTAGTTATACTTTACTTCCTCTAGATTTTCTGCCTTGGCACATATAGTGCTACAACTCTAAGTTTACTTACCCCGGGTTGACGATTTAATTGAGGGTTTTTAGTGCATATCGAAAACCCATCAAGCAGCGTCGATACACCTCTATGGCTATCGAGGTGAAAAAATGATGTGTCAAGGTCCAATACGATAAGTCTTTCTGTCCTCGATTGTATGTTGAGGGTGACTAGGTCATATTGTATGATCAACCCAAAGAACCACTGGGGGCAATCAAGTTTAAGCCCATGTGGCATGGTCGTTATATTGTGCGATGTGTCTTAGAAAAAGGAACCTATGAGTTAGAAGATTATGAAGGGAATATGTTGGTCGAGCCCAGGAATGGGATCTACTTGAAAAGATATTATGCTTGAGCTCCAAGCTTGGGAAGAACTCTTTGTATACTAATGTAATTTAGTGTATATATCTTTTTCCTTTCTTTTCATCTTCAACTTGCTTATCGAGTTTTCCCTTGGTTGGTAGATGTCAACGAAGATTTTGTTCTACCTCGGATTCACAGACCGAGCCAATCATCATACACAGAACTTGACTTCCACCACTTGGGTGGTTTACTCACCCAACGGTCTACTGGTGTCTTCAAGAGGCATATGCCTAGGGCCATCCACGAATAATGTGGCTGAATATAGCATCATTATAGAACTTTTTCACGATGCTCTCTCATGGGGTATTCACTCTTTAGAGGTTCACATGGATTCCTAGTTAGTAGTATGTCAGTTGAATGACAGTTACAGCGTGCGTGATCTTACTTTACTCCGGTGATTCCTACGAGTACATATTTTAGAACGACCATTTGATTTTATTACATATTATCACATTCCTAGGATTTCTAATCATGTATCCGATGCTTATGATAATTTCTTTTTAGATTGGAATTTGTCACATAACTAAAGCAAGGAAAACCATCTCATCAATATACACATTATAAAATATAAGTAAAGCTGAAGATCCCTTTTTATATATATTTCAAAAAATATGGTGTTTATATAGTACAAAATTGGGGCTAATACCCTCAATACACATATATATCTGGTACTACAATATCCATGACATCTACACCTATGGCGTCAAATGTGTGTCATGGTAACAAACTATGGCATTTGTGAGATGTTGAAAGAGTCATACCCAAGCTCTGGGCACACCAACCACTTGTCGTTGCATGACTTCTAGCAGATCCTCTACTTGAACCATGGGAATCCTATGACTCAAACGAGACAGGTTGTCATGCAAGTTTTGCAGGACTCTCTCATCTTCTCCTCTCACCGCCTCATCTCCCTGATTCCTTCATCAATGTCTCGGAAACCCTTTCGGTTGTCTCGAACCCATGTTTGCGTTACACAAGTGTCTAGTTAGTACTTAAGCACCATCCAAAAATATTTTTGTTCTATTATACAAAAATACAAAAAAATAAAATATTTAAAAACACTTGACATACCTATGTCACCGTAGGTAGACCCTGGTGGAAGTGGCATCTCTGGATATCCTCGTAATTCTATCACTACATAGGGATAGTCATCTAGGGAAATGACCTATTGTTGCCACCAGTAGAAGAAATCCTCGTTGTAGGGTTTTGGCACCCTACCTCCCCCCTACTGTCTCATTACCTCGATCCACCATGCCATGGTTGGATCACGAGGTCCTCTTGAAATAATCTCAATTCTAGGTCCCAAACCTAGAACCTACTTGAATAAAAAACTGCATAAGATAGAGGCAAACCCAAATTTCTTCTTACTCCCCTGTTTGCACTCTATCAATTGGATCTTCATATTTGTCAGTAGTGAGGTACACCAATCATATATTGTGGGTCTCAAACATTGTACTGCATATAATATGAGAGGCCTTGATTCCTGGTGCAATCAAGATGAACCTGTGATCCTAGTCAATACAAGAACAACAATCTTCAGGCTGAGATTTTTTATCGCTCGGATAGGGAGTTGACTCCCTACCTTCAGAGTCCCTGCTACATAGTGGGTGTAAATGTACTCCTCTATTTTTCATTCCACTCCCTACTCCTCGTGATTCGAGGTTTACAACCTCTCCCTGGCATGATAATCTAGTCAAAAAGTAGATATCCTCTACTTCGATCCTCAATGGTTTCCCGTCGAGGATGAAGCTTTCACTCTCAGGGTCCCAGTAACCCACAAGCATCTCAAGCAACCTCACCTGGGCCCTCATTCCTTTGAGTGCCAAAAATGTATATAAGACACATCTCTTCAAGTCTATTTGGGCCCCCAGATCTCTATCCACAGCAACATCAACCTCCTCATGCTATCTTTCCCTCCATTCAAGAACCATCCTGCGAGAGGAAAGACAAAATTTGAGTTAGCAACCTTGGAAATCGTTATTTGTGTGCATGTACACGAGATGCTTCACTTATAGTCATGTATAAGGCTGGGTATATGTGTCCTGTAGTTTACACAGGTGCATATAACCCATCATATACGCGACCTGATAAGAGACAGCTCACGTACATTGAATTTCACAATTTACGCCCTAAATTAATCAAAATTTGGAACCTAATTTAAAATTTTAATCCACTGGGAATAAAGAGGAAGGGAAGAATATTTACTTGGTCCATATGGTTTTGTATTTGATTGATGTAAAGTGATTGATTGATGTCAAAGGATTGATTGATTGATGATTGATGTAATATAATATGTATTGTCCTTGATGAGAATGCATAGATGAAGATGGATCAATGAGTTGTCATTGATACATGATGAAGATGGATCG
>ML791233.1:58417-75798 GCA_009831015.1 Picea engelmannii
CTCTCTATAATCTGGACACATATGCCATGAGCTATCTTTCTTGAATACCATTACCACTGGTGCAGAGTAAGAACTTTGGCTAGGTCTAATAATGTCAGCCTCTAACATTTCTTCAACCATGTGCTCAATTTCACTCTTCTGGGAGTAAGGGTATCTATATGTCTTGATGTTAGGAGGAACACTCCCAGGAATTAGGTGAATTTCATGATCATGATTTCGAGTGGGTGGAATACGTTTGGTAATATCTTCAAATACTTTGGAATGATTATCAATGATCCTTTGGAGATATTAAGGAATATATGGCTTAGATGTTTGAACATCTAGTGAGCATAGTTGTGCAACAAATCCTTGATGCCCCTTTTTCAATAATGTTTTCATACCATTAGAACTTATCACCTTACCGGGTTTCCCTGTGATACGTCTTAACTCAATTTCTTTTCCTTCCAATGAAAATTTCATGAAAAGTTCTTGAAAATTAAAATCCATTGTTCCTAATGATTGTAACCATTGGATTCCTAGTACAACATTTGCACCACCCATGGGTATAACAATCATTTGACTATTCATTACATATTCCCCCATAGTAAGATTGATCTTATTTCATTTTCCTGAGCAATTGATAGTTCCATGTATCCATGTGATTGGGTCCTTGCCATCAAACTTACTCATATCAATCTTAGGAACGTGGTTGGTCTTCAAACCAAAGTTGGAGTTTCTCCATTCTTGATTCACCTTCCTTGTGTCCTCATCATGAATTTCATGGGATGCATTTTCACTTTCAGGTGTCTTCTCCGTTATGAAATGTTTCAATACTTCCATGATCTCCCCTTTTAAACCCTCCATCATCTCTTGTAGTTCATCTTTTGTTACTATATTCTTTTGTAAATCATTTATGTCCCTACGCATTTCTTCACCTTCATCAAGAGTCCAAGTAGGATTTTTTGGAGGCTTATTTGGTGTAGAAGTTCCCTTTTTGGGTGGCATGTTGGCCAAGTATCACTTTTGACCCTTGATTTTGAGGTGGTTCTGCTAGACAATATTTCTTTTGTTGTATCTCCAAAGTTTCGGCCCTTCTGCATATGAAACTTTATTTTATGTAGTTCTCTGACATTTCTTCTCTACAATGCCACAAGTCTGATCAAAATTGGACGTTCCAAGTGGAATTTATGGTAACTTCCCCACAACTTGCTTATTTTTGGCCTTTCCAGGAGATCTGACTTGTATAGTGTGCCCCACACAAAATAATTGCTATTAAATTCTGAAACTCACATCAGAAATACTAAAGACTGTCCATGATCCAATGAAACCAGTCCAACTCAATTTGGATACACTAGGAAGAAGTTATGATTGTTTTACCTAGAACACCTTCTTGAGACTAGTCAATAGGACTAGTCAGATACCCTATCTTACACAGGGTGTATCTAAAAATTTAAGATGACCTAGAATCTGAAATTTTTACCATAGATACCTTACTAAGTTTTGTGAATATCTTCTAGAGTTTATGGTCTGAAACATTACAAAAAATATCTTATAGTGAAAATTCCGCAATGACTTATTTCGGGATGATTCTAGAACCCTATCTTGTACAGGTTGTATCTATGAAAGTATAAGGCCTCAGGAGTTGAATTTTTAACCCAATGTACCTTGATCCGTATGATAAATATCCTCCAAGCCATTCCTTATAAAACATTGTATAAATAAAGTTATAGAGACAATTCCAAGGTGTCTCAGATGTAGCAGCGAAACCCCAAGACCTTGAGCTCTAATTCGATATTTTAAGAACCAAATATCAATATAGCATAGAAAAACCTCAAAAAAAGTACTCAACGCCTTGAAAAAGAGATAATTTCATATAATAATCCTCTTCGAGGGGGAAACCTCCTTTTACCCCACTTAAATGTTCAAGTACAAGATGATTCAAAATGAAAATGTCTCATTGGTATATATAGGAGACTAGGATGTATAATTACAACTAATGGCCTAAAGACGACATAAATAAAATAAAATTACTAATATAATATGCCCCAATTAAGGGGTAATGAGCCAATATTAGGGATTAATAGTCTCTCTTCTATGAGCTTGCCTTTGGTGGAAGATTGAAGTGGTGGAGGCTCAGCTGGAACGAACTTAGTTTCTCAATTATGAACCGTGCCGACACATAAGTCTATAATATTTTCACTTCTGCTAATCATTTATTAATAGAAATACTCCTTTCTCGTCCAATTGATATCTTGCAAATATATGAGTTATTATCCATGGGCATATTTGTTATGTATATTAATGGATCATGCTATCTAATGTGCTAACCTTTTATATTATCACCATATGCTTGCTTTTCTTGGTTGTTGAGAACTAGTTGTAGGTATATAGCTTTGGGTCGAAGTTCTCAACGATGGACTTCATTGAACATCTAGATGAGGTAGGCATGTTTCTTATCTTGCTTGCATATTGGTTCATATAGCATGTTTTTGGGATAGAGTTGATTTCTGCAGTCATTTATCTCTGTTGTGGTTTACTCTAGCCATAGAGAGTTTTTCCCTCGTAACACATGCAGTACAATCAGGCACCTCAGTATAATGCATCGTGAGGAGATCAAGCTAGCTACAGAGTTGGAGGACGAGCAAGAGGAGGCTTTCCAAGATGTAGAGGACCAATGGTATGTCACAAATGTCAACAACTGGGACACTGTGCAAGAGAATGTGCACTTCCACCAGTGACTCGTATGTACTTTCACGCATCGGATCATGACACAGAAGAATGTCCTATGTTATTAGGGAATATCCAGGAAAAGAGGAATCAAAACAACCAGAATGTTCAATAGATTTCAGCCGAAGAAAGAGATGAAGGACGAAACATCAACATAATTACACGTGGAGGAGCTAAAACAGGAAATGACATAGTCCGACAAGAGCCAATACAACACTAGTGGGTGAAGAAGAATGTTGAACCAAGGAAACAGTTTGACACGTAGAACGAGAAGGAAACATTTAAGCAATCTAGACAAGAATTTTTTAAGCAAGACACTGCATCAAATTCAACTGTGTAGCATAGCAAGGAAGTGTCAGAGTATGAGATGCCTCCATTGTTGGATCATACCAAAGAAATGCAACCCTTGGGACAAGTAAGTACAATCAAAGGATTTTTGCAGTCATGTGTAAAAATATTAAACGATCCATCCTCTGTCAAAATATTGCAAAATATATTAGAAAGATGTAGCATAGAGATAGATGGAAGACTAGAACAAAAAACAGGAAATCACCTACATATAAGGAGAAGAACAAGTAGGGAGTTCAGGATGAACGCCAACATCAGAGATTTCAACATGGAACATATCATACTGGATCTAGGATCTGAAGTCAATGTATTACCCAATAAGACATGGAAATGTATGGGAGATCCCACACTAGAATATTCACTTGTTCAACTGAAACTAGCAAACCAACACAACGTTCTTCCAATTGGAAAACTGAAAGGAGTGACAGTAGACCTAGATGGAGTATGCACTAAAGTAGACTTCGAAGTAATAGATATATTGGATGACACAACACCATATCCAACATTGTTCGTCTTGGATTGTGCATTTGATAACCAGGCCATAATCAATTTAAAGACACGAAAAATGGCATTTGAGTCAGGAGAATACAGGGTCATTGCGCCATTAGACCCATCATAAGGGGAGAGGTTTGTAGAGCCTACTTGTTTAGACTTGGAGGAAATCATCCAGTTGTACAGGAAATTTGTGCGTAATGAGGATTGCGTAAACCCAACTGCATATGGGATACTCAGTTGGTGAAGCATTACTTCATGTGTGTTAGACTCATATACGGGTTTAGAAAACTGACAACAAAGGCTAGTCGAAGTCTCCACAAGAATATTTGCAAGAATAGATCGTGCAGTAAGATGGGTAGGTATAGAGATAAGGGAACCACCCAGTTTCCATGGAGTAAACGATATAGAAGTATTCTTGGCACAGTACAAGGACAAAGTGTTAGAAAATAAGAGACTCTTTGCACTCGATATAGCACTCAAGGCCACACCTACCAGATGGTGGGGTGCACACAAGGAAACAATCAAGGATTGGTACCAATGTAAGCGGTTATTGTGCATAAGGTTTGGTGCAGAACAAAAAAGCAACCAACAGTAGAAGTACGAAGGACAGGGGGCACCAACAGAACACTTGGATAAGTGCAGAGCACTATGGAAAATGTCAACCCCAGAGGAATGGCCTCATCATTTAGTACATACCTTAGAGGGCATACCAGAAAACTGGTATATAGACTAGGAACTGCGTAGAGGACCTACAAGCTAGACAATATTGCAGCAGAATTTTGCAATCCCTTTCTCATTTAAGCATGAGAACCCCAACATAGATGCAAGACTTAAACAAATAATAGGGGTGATATTAGGACAGACATATAGTGAAAGAACTATTTTCATGCTACCATGTGAAAGAAGACATACCAAATGAAAAAGATCCATGTTATATTCATATTGAGGAAGAAGAGGGTGAAAGAGAAGAGGAAGGTTCACCTATAGAATCATAAGTAATTGATGCATTGATCAAGGTAAAAAAATTCAACATTGGGACAGTTGAGAATCCCAAAATGGCCAGCATTGGAGATTACTAGGATGAGCAGACAGTAGAAAGCATAACATAGTTACTGCACAAGTACAATGACTTGTTTCCCACAACATTTACATAAATGAAGGGCATAGATGGAGAGCTAGGTGAAATGAAGATACCACTTGGAGTTGAGGCAAGACTGATGAGACAACGACCATACAGACTAAACCTGATCTATAAGTAAAAAGTTAAATATGAGATCAATAGAATGCTCAAATTCAGAATCATAGAACCCGTGGAAGAATTAGAATCACTAAGCCTGATGGCATTTCAGGAGAACAAACAAGGCGAGATATGAATCTGTGTCGACTTGAGGAAGTTGAACAATGAATTCCTACATGACCCGTTCCCTACACCCTTCAGGGATCAAGTGTTGGAGAACATAGGAGGACATGAATTTTACTCATTGACCGACGGATTTTTAGGATACCACCAGATCAAGATAGCACAGGAAGATGGATACAAGACCACTTTTGCTATAGAATGGGGATCCTACCAGTATATGGTCATGTCGTTTGGACTGAAGAATTCACCAATAATATTTTCCAGATTATTCATAGCTGCATTTAAAGAATTTATCCACCAGTTTCTATAGGTATACTTGGACAATTGGACAGTCTATAGCTTATTGAAATACCATGTAGAGGTCTTGCGACTAATGTTAGAAAGATGAAGGCAGTGCTAGATATCATTAAACATTTAGAAGTGCATTTTCGGAACACCGTTTGGGATACTATTGGGCCACATAGTATGCAAGCAAGGTTTACTAGTAGATCCTGCAAAAATTGCAGTAATCGTTAACTTGCCACCACCAAAAATAGTTTGTCAACTAAGAGTGACATTGGGACACACAGGATACTACAGAAAATTTATCAAAGGGTATGCGCAACTCACCGCGCCAATGGAGAAATTGTTAAGGAAATATACAAAGTTTCAGTGGAATGAAGACTTTAAACACGGTCTGGATATGTTGAAAGAAAAAATGGTCATCCGCCAATACGAGTATTCCCAAAATGGGAGAAGACATTCCACGTACATGTAGATGCATTATCCATAACACTTGGAGCTATTTTGATGTAGCCATGAGTAGGGGATTTGGATCATCTGATAGCATTTGCAAGCAAAAAATTGTCAGAATCAGAGCAGAGCTACAACACTACAGAGAGGGAAGGCCTAGCTATGGTCTATGCGCTTCAGAAGTTCATACATTACTTACTGGTAAAACATTTTAAGATGTTCACAGATAATTCAACCCTTAAGTACCTAGTCAACAAGACAATGTTGGGGGTGAGAATCTGTCGATGGTTACTATTGTTTCAAGAATTTGATTTTGAAGTAATATTCAAGCCAGGGAAGCTGAATGCAGGACTTGACAACCTATCAAGGGTCACAAATAGAGAGGAACCTACAAATTTGGAAGAAAACTTTCTGAATGCATAGTTATTTTCAGTCCATATCATCGATGAATACTTCACAGAAATCATCCAGTACTTGAGTACAAGGACTGCACCACAGGAATATAACACCACATAGAAGAAACACTTGGTATTCTAGGCTACAGAATATTAGTTGATTGTGGGAAACTTATACAAAATGGGCGTAGATAGCATCTTGAGAAGATATGTGATAGAACATGAAAGACCAAGGATTTTAGCAGAAGCCCATGAGGGAATATTAGGAGAACATTACGCAGGCAGAGATATCATGCAGAAGGTCTTATGCATAGTACTATGGTGGCCGACCATTCAAAGAGAATCGAAAGAATAATTCCATATATGCGATGTTTTTTAGAGGGTTAGTAAACCAAATATAATGGACAAGATGCCATTGCGACCACAAGTAACTTTTTATGTATTCAAAAAATGGGCAATAGAATTTGTGGGACCAATTAACCCACTAGCAAAGAGGACATGAGCAAATTACATTATCACCATGACAAAATACTTGACAAGATGGGAAAAAGAAACACCAGTCAAATATTGCAACGTAGAAACAACAACACACTTCCTATTTGAGCAAGTGATCACTAGATTTGGTTGCCCAAGGATTTTTATGAGAAACCAAGGCACTCACTTCATTAACAACACTATTATTTCTATGACTAAGGAATTTGAAATCCATCATCAAAAGAGTACACCATATCACCCACAAGCGAATTGAATAGTGTTGATACTAAGAGGGGGGTGAATTAGTATCAAGTACAATTTAAAACCTTTTTCAACTTATACTTAAATCATTCAACTATATCCAATGAGAAATGAACAACAGTATAAGAGTTACACCAATACACCATGCACAATATATGAGAAATAATCAATAGTTATTGTTCAAGGGAAGTAATGACTTCCAAAGGTAGGTACAACTTCCAAATGTAAAGGGAGGGATAAAACTCCAAGAGGATGATAAAATACTCCAATATCAAGAGAGATTTGAACTCTCCATCCTTGCCCCTTCCTTCCACCCAAGAATATATGAGAGATAATAAAACTTTACATTAAATCATCACCATTAACCAATCATAACATAGAACCTGATAATGCTTCCTGAGACTTCTTCAATTTCTGCAATTCTTCAATTCTTGGAGTACTCTGATCTTGTATATAATATTACTCAATGTATTCTCTAAAACTCCTCCAATTTCCACTCCCTGAATCCTCCCCAAAAAGAGGTTATAGAAAGAATGGTAGACTTTATTCAATTCTCGTATATTCAGAAGACCCAACTTGTATAGCATGCCTCGTGATCAATATTTAAGATACAATTCGAAAAATCACACACAAGAAACTACATTCGTACTCTTTCCAATGGAAGTGGTCCCACATCATTTGGATTCTGTATGAAGAAGTTATGACTATTTTACCCGGAACACCTGTTTATTGACTAGCTTCAGGACTGGTCACAAACCCTATCTTCCACAGAGTGTATCTCCATAATTATAGTGAATCAAGAGCTTAAATTTTTACCAGAGGTACCTTGATATGTCTTCTCAATACCAGAGTGATTTCAACATTTGAATCATTCTAGAAAAAACGTTATAGAAAAAATGGTAAGATGACCTGAAAATAACATACCTTAGAACACATCACCAAAAGACTTCATCCTCCCTTGAAATCCGGCCTTCTTTTACTTCTTATTCCCTCTGAAATTCAACTTTTATCAAATGAATGTATAATGATGTTTATTTATACCATTTATGTCACTTCCTTTTAACATTAGGGCCGACTTGACACTTTCTTATTTTGTAATTCTTTTCTTTAATTATCTTCAGGGCCTACATGTACAATTCACTTTGTCATCTTCAAAAATTAATTTCTCCTCAACCATGAGGATCCACATGACATGCCACATACCATAGGAAACAACATGATGTATACTATCCATTCATGGGTGTTTTATCTGCATGTGCATTTTCCTTCATTTCCAAATACCTTCATCAATCTTGCGGTCCAAAACCCATGACTAGGGTTGACATCAATGACAACAACCAATCTTCCAACAAATAGGGACGATTGGGACCTAAAAATGCCAACAGTATTGTGGGAATATAGGACCACATGCAAGAATTTGAAAAGACACATGCCATTCAGATTGGTATATAGAAAAGAAGCAATGGTTCCATTGGAATTTCTGGTACCCAGTCTGCGCGTAGCAGCGATTACGAACATGACAGAACGAGGCACAGTGCAGGATAGGTTGAATCAATTGATGATTATGGAGGAAGATAGGATCCTAGAAGGGTTCCACCAAAAAATTTAGAAATAAAGGGGAATATTTTGGCATGACAGACATATCAAGAAGAAAACCTTCAAGGAAGGATACTTAGTGTCGGTGTATGACAATAAATCAATTTAGCATCTGAGAAAACTCAGAATGCACTGGTTAGGACCATGTTACACATCAAAAATACTCACTTTGATAGTGTCTCAAGTGTCATCATTACAAAGGTCGCAAGTTTCACATTTTTCTCACAAGTGTCAGGGAAGCATACTACCATGATGCCTATGTCATGCCTGTAAACGACATCAGAAGGACACTTGGCACATGTCACACACTTGATTTGGAAGAGGAGGAAAGGTTAACTGGGCTCATGAACCTTTTGACATATGAAAACACTCAAAAAACTAAGTTTTGGAGGAGAGCGCTCCCCTATACCTCTTTTAGGAGTGCTAGCGCCACCCCTTACACTGTCTGGGAGCGTTATAAATATCCTTTGGCCCTTATGGGGAGTGCTGGTGTCTTTAGGAGTGTTGGCACCCCCCTTAAGCCTACTGGGGAGTGCTACAATGCTCTGATGGCCCTTTTGAGGGAGCACTGCCTATTCTGTGCAGTAGTTAAGTTGTTGAGATAAATGGGGGAAGGATCCTTTCATTCTTGGAAGGTAGTTGGATTCGAATCCCTAGTCCAGCCATGATCTTAGGGTAGATCCTCAACTGAAGGATGAAAATCCTCAACTTCCCCAAGGATATCTCAAGTGGTTAAAACCTCTCCAAGGCTATATAAGCAAGCTTTCTCATGGTGAAAGGGGGACTGGAAAGGGAGAATCACACCAAACTTATGATCTTATAAGTGGTGCTGGAACATAGATGATTGGGAAGCAAGAGATATATGATATCATACGGAGCAATCGGTGACGCTATCATCATTCAGATTGTGGATATTTTGAGCAAGGGGTAGACAAGGAGGACTTGACGAAACTGCTGCAATCCATCTACAGATGTAAGCAATGTTTTGTCCTCATTAATATAATTTGCTTGGCCTGTTTCTTTCTAATTCGTATTCAATCTCACATGAATTTGTCTCTTTAGTAGATAGACCTATTTCATACTAATCTTGATAGAGTAGGAAGTGGTTGTACTTTGTTTGTCTACAGGGTTTATCGAAGAGTGAAAGATTGGAGCTCAATTCAGAGCGTGCAGGGACAAACATCGGTAAAAGGTACTTATTTTATCCTTCCTCCTCACACACTAGTCCACCTAGATATAAAAGGAAGTTAGTGACCATGATAAGAATTTTTTGTCTTAGAGTTAAGAGTCTAGCTCTTTGAGGAGATCTACCGGTCCGCGGGAAGATTTTCCTTCAACAGAAATTGGTGACTCCGCTGGGGAGAGAGAATCGAAACTTTTGGTTTCGATTTTTCCTCATAGACCTTGTCTTACCCTTTGGTTGTTTTCTGAATTTGTTCACCCCTTCATATCTGATTACATTTGTTTATTGACTCTTTACCCCATCACACTCAACTTGCCTGTCAAAATTTGATCAAAATTTTGGGTTTTTGGACTTTTTTATGAGTTTTTTGAGCCTGGCGCCCCCTTTCCCATGTTAGCAGAGCGCCAACACTCCCTGAATATGTTGGAAACAATGTTATAACACCATGGTGTCCCTTTCACCAGAGCGCCAGCCCCTTTTTGCACAAAACCTCTTCAAAAATTGCATTTTTTGGAGGTTTAGACTCTGTTTCTTCACTTGTTGAGCTGCTTTGTGACTCAATGATTCTTATTTTGAATTTTGACATGCTTCATCCTGAGAAGTAAACAACTTGTTGTTCATATTTTATGCCCTTCTTCATTATTTTTGAGTTTTTGTTGTTGAAAGCTTGAAATCAATCCGTTGTTTTCTTCTCTCCTATCCGACTAAGCGGGAACTCCAATGAAGGATATCTGAAGTCTGTGACCCTTCTCACTTGGTTTTTTGAGGTCATTGTTCTTTGAACACCTCATTTTTGTGTGAATTGTTCAATTTCACTTTATTATCTTTTGTCTTTTGTTTGCTTCTTGTTTTGATCACAGCAAGAGGGTGTGTGTTGTGTGTGCGAAATCTGATTATACTTGTCTGAATCTCCTTGATCTGAAAAGGTAGTTGATAGGAGAAGTTTTTTCATTGAATTAGTTATCATTCGCATACACACAAAAAAGATACATTTTAGTGCTTGATTTTCATATTAGAAGGCATTTTTGAAAATGTTTTAGCATTGCATTGGATCCGATTGAGAACCGATTGATTGAAGACGTTTCATATTAGTGTTTGAAAGTGAAAATGACTCCTTCTCTTTCCCTTAAATAGGCATTCATTGAAAAGAAACGATTTCTTATCATATTCTATGCATCTTTTTGGGAATCGAGTCATCATTCCATTAGTTTCACTTTCGTGCACCCCTTGAGTAAAGAACAGCTACAAAAAGAACGCTAATTAAAAACTATCTAGAACATTTTTATTTTTAGGATCTTCCACCGACAGTAGACTAGGGTTAGCACTTTGGATTAGGTTATGAGTATAACTCTCCAAAGTTTTCAGAAAAAACATAAGCATCCTAAGTTAGGGAGAGTCAAATCCAATTGTCGTATTGGTTTTCTAGGATCCCCCTCTCGCACAGGGGTTACGCACGAGGTCACATTCGAGAGAATTAAGGAGATTATCCCTCCGTGGTTCAACTGTTTGTAGTGGTAGGATCGTATATTGGGGTTCACTGGAAGGTATACCCACGATTATGTGTGGGAGCCTTTCGGGTTGATTTTGGACTTGTTATCCTACCCATACGTTTCAGATCGGACTGTCGACTATACCCACCCAGGGACTTACTGCGAATTGGTATCTTTAATTGCCATAATCTTTAGGTGCTTACAGAAGGTGACGGTGAAGGGAAGTCTCATTGTACCTGGAACAGACATTGGTCAAACTCACTCAGGCTCCTTGGAGGGTAAATCCACAATTACCGCGTGGAATCTTGCACCAAGGTGAAAGTCCATTAAGAAGGTCACCATTGTAATTGTTCCACCATATCCCATCCCCTTCTCGACTTGATCACATGACGTTGGATTTCATCACCAACTAGTATGGTCATCGAGAGAAGTTTTGTCTGCTTGGTTGATTCCTAGATTTTATTAGCGCATGTTGTTTCTTTTTCTTAGTTGGCCCTAGATTTTTAGTGTGTTCTGTTATTCTCCACAATTGAGCCCATAGAAGATAAAGGTCTTCATCGATCATGTAGGATGCAAGGGCTGCCTCCGGAAGGTTATTGACCCTTACCTCCTAACCCTCCAGACAAAAACTACCGTAGAGAGGTAGAAAATCAATCTGACGCTAGAAGTGTTATTGCTCCTTTGTTAGATAACTTAGAAGACGCTTTGGTCATGGTTGAAAATCCCACCACACCTATGTCAGCAACTCCTCTCGAACATCTTTTGGTTCATTTAGAGTCCCTTGGGAACGTCATAGATGAAGAAGTCCCACGATTACCGGAGCGGATCTTTACCGAAACATATATGGGATCCATGGAACCAATATTTGGTGACGAGTATAGGACTCTTCTTCGTCCTAGAACCACAGTAGAAACTAATACCACACCTGCTCATTCTGTATGGAGGACTTCATCAGGACGCGATATCTATGAACATTTTGAATCTATTCAACAACCCTTTCATCCCCATGACCCTCCTAGTGAAACAGGACCATCCGGTCAAACAATGAATCACCCAGTCAATCAGGTTATTCACCCTACTGCTACACTAGCACAAGTCCATACTAATGTTGGGATCATTACCTCTACTCATCCTCAAAGCACTTCAATCTCTACCCCTGTTTCTACAAGTTTTTACTCTACATATCTGCATGTTCCACACGATCCTGTTGGGACATCTTCTCACCTGAGAACACAGACCCCTGTTGGCCAAACATAATAGGCTGGAGGGAAACCACCATCCAACATACCTTTCCCTCCTGGAGGACTACCTTCCCATGGTGGGCCTACCCCTCCAGGGGGACAGCCCCTTGTTCATGATCCTCTTGGAGGGAAACCTCCATTTGCCAGTCAAACCCCGGTCATAAATCCACCGTTGGCAGAGGGGCAACCCTCGTTTGCTGGAAACCCTTCACAATCCTGGGGAGTATCTTCAGGAGGCACTTTTACTCAACCCCACATTGGGGGGAACTTGTATAATAACCCACTAGGAGGAGTATCCAATCCTGTCCCTTCCGGAACATCTTACGGGCAATCTTATCCGGGTGGTATCCAAAACACCACCTGGAGTTCTCTGGGACCACAGTCTTATCCTCCTTATGGGCCTCATGTGTATCCGCCTCCAGGATCTACTCCTTACCATTCTCAAGGCCAAAATGTTTATCCTCCTCACGGGCAAATAAATCACCCGACCTATAATGTTCAGAACCCACCAGGTTATGCCCATGTTTCTCATGCACCATCGAATCCTACTTATCCTGGACAGAAAAAACCATATGTAGGAGGACCTACTGGTTACAACTATCCACCTAACCCAGTCTATGGTCCTACTGGTGTTCCTATGCCACACCAATACCATTCACACATTAACCGACATCTACCTTTCCTTGCGACTCTGGATCTTCCAGACTTGTCTCGGTTAACTAATGATCCTATCTCTCATTCATCGGTTTGGCCAGTCATTCCAACTAAACTTCCTTATGATATTCCAAAATTTGACGGAAACCCTGGCGAAGATCCGAACAACCATGTGATGACTTTCCATTTGTGGTGTTCATCAAAATCCCTCATGGATGATTCTATATGTTTGTTTCTTTTCCAACAAATGCTTATCGGCTCGGCAACAAAGTGGTATATTGAACTACCACGTGCTTCTTTTCATGACTTCAATTCCCTTGCCATGTCTTTCTTCACGCACTTTCAACTGCCTATTCGCTACGAGATGTGTACTGAACTCTTGAACTCCCTTCATCAAACCAACTCTGTGCATATCTCTGACCATATTCATGAGTGGAGGCGACAATGAAGGATGATCAAGGCAGTCATTCCTAACATGCTCTTGGCAGAATGGTTTACTAAATCATTGTTACCCCCCGATCGCTCTCGATGTCGCCATGGGTGGTGCGGTCAAAAAGGAACAAGCCATTGCTCCGACTCAGTACTTAGATCTGGTTTATTCCCAGTCTGGTACTTTGTATGATTTGCTTCTAAATGTTGCTCGCGCTAATACTGATCCTTCTAAGCCATCATCCTCATCTCATGCAGATGGTGTTATTGGTTCTGTCAAAACTCAATCTCTTTCCAAATCGACTACACCCTCCTCTACCTCCCCCCAAACTCAGATCTCTAAGGTGAATGCAGTTCAATCTGCCTCTTCACAACAATCTGAAGGTAAGAAGAAGACAAAGAATAAATCAAAAAATAATAATGAAAAACCCAAAAATCAAACACCTGCTACCGAAAAGAAACCACAATGAAAACTGAAATTCTCGTGTATCATTTGTGGTGATGATCACTACACTCGAGATTGTCCGCTTCGCAATGAAGTGGCCAAAATTTTCCAAGGGAAGTCACAACCCGTTGTGCTTACTAAACCTTTTCCACAGCAGCAATCCATGGTTGCTCAAACCCCCTCTCCTGGGGGCAGTTCTAGCGATTCTAATGATGAATCCTCATCGAGTGCACATATTTATATGTTTAATGGGATCAATTTGACCACTCTCTCTAAGACCTACGACACACCAGGTAACCCTGACAAAGGAAAAGACACTAACGGTGCTGACACTTTACTGGATTCATCATCATCCTCCGTTAGTATTCCATCGGTTAATCCTCCATCTGGACCACTTCAAATTGAGAAACCCACATTCGACTCTATCTTACGCCCTCCTAAGAGAACTATCCGCAAATCTACCTTTAATCCTAGTTCACATGCTACCCAAAACTACAACATTGTTGAATATTTCGCTCAAGCACCGTGTTCTATGTCTATGTTAGAAGTTCTACAACACTACCCCAATCAACGTAGAATGATCTTGACCGCTCTTGGTGTTGTTGATCCTGAGTCGTCCAATCAGATCATGTTTAACCTGGATAATTATGCGTCTCGACACTCCCACCAACTTGCTTTCCAAGTTGATTTTGTTGTTCACAATCAACAAATCCATCGAACTATTCTGGATGAGGGAGCCTCAACTTGTGTCATGTCTTTAGCGTGTTGCAAAGGTTTAAAATCACCAGGACTCAACAAATCCCCAATGATGTTACGCGCCTTCGATGGGCGAGGTTTTCATCCCCATGGGTTTTTACAGTCCCTGCTCATCCAATTGGGTGGAAAAACTGTTACTATTGATGTCGAGGTGGTCGATGCTCCCCTCGATTACAACTTGTTACTTGGAAGAAGTTGGTTTTATGCTATGACTGTCATTGCCTCGTCGGTCTTCCGATGTGTACAATTTCCTCACTAGGGAAAAATTGTCACTGTCGATTAGTTGGATTTTTGCACGACCGATGCTCGCGTTCCCGCTACCAACAATATTCCTTTCTTGGGAGACCACAAGATCACATATGAAATAATTGTTGTTGTCTTACTGAAAGATTCTAGCCTCATGGGTACCTTCCCTACACCACTTCCACCGACTACACATCACATTGCCACCGTCGATATGATTTCAACCACGGATTATCAATCTTTAGGATCATCTGACCCTTGGATTGTACCTCGTCCGTTGGGATTCGTTGCACTAGGTGACACCGTGCCACTTAGTCCAGCCAAAACATCATACGTTTCTACCCAATCTGCTTCTCCCTCGTCAGATGACCAACATCTATCGGCACCTGATGTTTCCTCAATGCAATCATGGTTGTGTTCCTTGTCGTCTGTGATCGACTACATTTCCACAACTTTTCCTTTAGATGAATCTATTCTGGAAATGTTTCACATTGACAAGTTACCTCGGGATAATAACTGTCACCGATCCTCTTTTCTTCCCCCTCATGAAGAAATTCGGTCAGATATACTGTCTATCTCCCCTCCTAGTGTTGATTTTTCATCATCTCCCATGCTTTCAACTTCTGACGATTTGGATCCGGTAGTGGACATGGTGATTTATTCGGTAGGATTATTGGAGCCTGATCTCCTTACTCCTATCGTGACCCTCAACATGTGTTCCTTCTCGAGTAATTATCTTCCATCCAGCGAAGATCTCTTGGAGGCCATGACCACGTTTTATCCTTTGACATGGTACCCTTCTAGAGCATTATCCTCTTGGAAGCCGTGATCTGGACGAAACCACAAGCATATTTTTTCTTCTCTGTGGCAAGCTCGTTAAAAAATGAAACAGAGGCCATGAGCATAGTTCTTTTCCTATGTTAATCTCATTAAAAAATGAAACAGTCACATCTCTTGAACCTTCTTTTCATCCACCCTTCTCCTTTTTCTGATCTACTAGATAAATTGGTGACGACCTCAGCGTCGGTGCATGAATCGAATCTTGGAGGGCATGTCTCCATCCTTTGATGATCTTTCTGGAGTTAAACCACTAGATTTCAAGCTGGGGGCATACCGAGCTTAGTCTTTGTTCTTTCTTGTGCTCGTAAATACATGAGAATGCACCCATGTAGAATTTTATCTCTTTTTCGGACCTGTATGGATACACGAAAAAGGAACCCCCTGGAGTCTCCTTTAATCTCTTTTCAGACTCTCTAAACATGAAAAGATTGTCGAGTGATCTTGCTTCCTTTCCCACTCATTAAACGGTTTGAAAGGGCATCTTTTGAGTGATAATTTATGTCTTTTTTAGCCTCGCGAGACTAACATTATGAAAAAGGACAACATTGGAGCCATCTTTAAGTTCTTTTCAGACTCTCTAAACATGAAAAGATTACCGAGTGAACTTGTTCTCTTCACGCTCATTAAAGTATTTGAAGAAAACATCTATTGAGTGATATTTTATCTCTTTTTCGGTCTCGTCAGACTACTTTATGAAAAAGGAACTGAGACAGTTCTCTTTTAAGTGTTTTTCCAAACTCTATAATCATGAAAAACCTTTGAGTTTTCTATCTTTGGACTCGCTAAACAAAACATCGATAGGTCCATATGGGATCGAACCCTTAATTCTTCCAATTCATTAAACAAAGGAAGAGGAACTTACCGAAGGTGAGTTTTATCGAGCATGTGTTATCATCCTCGAGCTCATTAAATTAAAAAGAGGTACTCGTCTATCTAGATGGGGAAAAAACTGGAAAGAAGCAAGCCAAGCAGTTTTTGAGAACATTACCAAGTAACTCTTAGAGTCACCCTTGAACACGACACTTTGTCTTTGCGCACATATTAATCTGCTGAACCTCTGCACTGAGCCAATCCTTTGATTTTCTTTCACTCCTTTGGGTCACCTGACGTAAGTCACAGCATCCACTGCATCATCAAGTTTTGGTCCATGTCATGTTTCTGTTGTTGTGCCTCAGTGTTCAAGGGAAGTATCCACCTCGAGAGTCAACCATCACAAATATCTTGTTTCAATACCCGTGTCAGTCCATGTTCATTTGATTTACCAATTACATCTCTATGTCTGTTTCATGTCGTTGATGGGGGATACATCAAGGCCCTCCTTCGACAAGCCTATTCTTGTCGACTTCAACACATTATCTAGGAATTAGGCTTAGAAACTAGTTATTACTTTGGGACCTGCATGCCTCAATGGAAAGCCTCCTCACATTCGACGGTGGGTTTACATAATTGACCTTTGATCGGATGATTCCACGGATGTTCAACTTCATCTCATCCATTCACATTTGTTGGAATATACTAGAGTACCTTGGGAATTGTTGTTCCAGAGTTTTTGTTTTAAGGCTATAAAACACACCGTCTAGGCATCCAAAGATAATAATGTTTATAAAACTAAGAACAAAAAGACTAGATCAGAATCAGTTTCTCAACTGTCTCTGTCTTTCTTCCCTTTGTTCTTGGATAGTTATATCGAGTTCTATTGCTGCCCACGACCTCTCTAACTCGGTTCGGTTCGT
>ML791233.1:75898-108446 GCA_009831015.1 Picea engelmannii
ACTTGTTCATTCGAAACAGCGAAACGCGATTTCCCGATACGATTAACTTAACGTTTAAAACTGATTTTTAAATGAGATTTAAGAAAACAATGAATTAATAGAAGATTAGCGTATCGGGAAATCGGAGGTCGGGAGATCGGGATCTAATGTGTATTTAAATTTTTTATTATCAACTCCGATATCCCGATATGTTTTAGAAAAACTTCGAATTCTATCATTGTGGTTCATTTAGAATATTATTTGAGAAAGTATTTGGAGCATATATTAATTTAATCCTCAACCATTCTTTTTCCGAGAATACAACCCCAGTGTATTTCAAATTTATTAGGTGTGAAAATTTTTATTTTATAAAGATTTTAATAATGCAAAGACCCTAGGGTACCAAAATTTTGTTTTAAGGTAAAAATTTAAGCTCTGTTTCAACAGGAATCATTGACATTAATGGCGATTTCCCTCGCGCTTGTTAACGGTTTACATCATTGACCGGTAATCAAGTGGTTTCTGCCATGTTCGACATCAGGAAATTTATTCACATGGTTAGATTTGTACTACATCGGGATCGGTAAGAAGACCCTGGGTTGAGTGATCACTCTGATATGTACTTTGCCTAGGTTGCGACAGAGTTTGTTTTGAACAATGACACATGTATTGTTACATAGATCCACTTTGTATTGGTCGTGGCTATTTCTTGTCATCTTGTAGATCCATTGTGTATTCTTCATGGCTACGATCAGTTCATGTTATAAGAGTATAGATCCACAGTGTATTTTCAATGGCTATACCTTTTTATCAATACAATTATGGATCCGCAGTGTACTTTATGGCGGCCATATCTTGCAAGTCTTGATCACCCAAGCATAGGTATGCCTGCCTTGGGTTCGAAACATGTCATAATATTTGTTGGATGTTTGTGTGCATCTTCTGTCAGGTTCTCTGCGTCTATACCCTTGCTTGAAAGTCTACAAAGCATTTCAGTTATCAGTTCCTGTCTTCTAACTTCATACTTTGGGGGGAAATCTATTACACATAAAAAATACTCACTTTGATAGTGTCGCAAGTGTCATCATTACAAAGGTCGCAAGTGTCGCATTTTTCTCACAAGTGTCAGGGAAGCATACTTCCATGATGCCTATGTCATGCCTATAAACGACATCAAGAGGACACTTGGCACATGTCACACACTTGATTTGGAAGAGGAGGAAAGGTTAACTGGGCTCATGAACCTTTTGACATATGAAAACACTCAAAAAACTAAGTTTTGGAGGAGAGCGCTCCCCTATACCTCTTCTGGGAGTGCTGGCGCCCCCCCTTACACTATCTGGGAGCACTATAAAGCTCCTTTGGCCCTTCTGGGGAGTGTTGGTGTCTTTAGGAGTGTTGGTGCCCCCCTTAAGCCTACTGGGGAGTGCTATAGTGCTCTGATGGCCCTTTTGAGGGAGCATTGCCTATTCTGGATAGTATTTAAGTTGTTGAGATGAATGGGGGAAGGATCCTTTCATTCTTGGAAGGCAGTTGGATTCGAATCCCTAGTCCAACCATGATCTTAGGGAAGATCCTCAACTGAAGGAGGAAAATCCTCAACTTACCTAAGGATATCTCAAGTGGTTAAAACCTCTCCAAGGCTATATAAACAAGCTTTCTCATGGTGAAAGGGTGACTGGAAAGGGAGAATCACACCAAACTTATGATATTATAAGTGGTGCTAGAACATAGATGATTAGGAAGCAAGAGACCTATGATCTCATAGGGAGATATTGGTGAAGCTATCATCATTCGGATCATGGATCTTTTGAGCAAGGGGTAGACAAGGAGGACTTGACGAAACTACTGCAATCCATCTACGGCTGTAAGCAATGTTTTGTCCTCATTAATATAATTTGCTTGGTCTGTTTATTTCTAATTCATGTTCAATCTCACATGAATTTGTCTCTTTAGTAGATATACCTATTTCAGACTAATCTTGATAGAGTAGGAAGTGGTTGTACTTTGTTTTTCTATGGGACTTATCGAAGAGCAAAAGATTGGATCTCAATTCAGAGCGTGCAGGGACAAACACCAGTAAAAGGTACTTCTTTTCTCCTTCCTCCTCACACACTAGTCCACCTATATCTAAAAGGAAGTCAGTGACCATGATAAGCACTTTCTGTCTTAGAGTTAAGAGTCTATCTCTTTGAGGAGATCTACCTATCCGCGGGAAGATTTTCCTTCAACAATAAGGCCATGGATGAAGAATTGGATCAAATAGAGAAAAATGACACTTGGGAATTGGTTCCAATACTAAAGAATAAGAATGTGATCGACACAAAATGGGTTTTCAGGAATAAATTGAATGAAGATGGACAGGTTACAAGGAGGAAAGATAGATTGGTATCTAAAGGATATGCACATATTGAAGGAATCGACTTTGAAGAGACATTTGCCCCAATTTCCATAATGGAAGCAATCCATTTACTTTTAGCTTATGCATGCTCCAAAAATGTTAAAGTATATCAGATGGACATAAAATCATCTTTTCTGAATTGGGAACTTGAAGAAGAAGTCTACATTGAACAACCAGAAGGATTTCAGTTGTCAGAGAACACAGACTATGTATGTAAAGTAAAGAAGGCCTTGTATGGTCTAAAAAAGGCTCCTAGAGAATGGTACTCCATACTGGATAAGTATATATAGTAGGCATGGTTTAGAAAAGGAAGTGCAGACAACAACCTCTACATCAAGGTAAGTCAAGGTAATATTTTATTAATTGAAGTTTATGTTGATGATATTATTTTTGGTAGTGATGATGATAGGTTAAGATAGAAATTTGCAAAAGACATGCAGAATGAATTTGAAATTTCATTACTTGGAGAACTTTCCTTCTTTTTGGGACTCCTGATACGTCAAAGAAACCAAGGAATTTTTATTTCTCAAACCAAGTATATAAGAGAAATGCTAAAGAGGTTCGGAATGGAAGATTGCAAACCAATTATCACTCCGACGCAAACCAGTTGTAAGTTGAGAAAAGATGATGATTCAAAGTCTACAGATCAGAGGAAATACAGGTCAATGATTGGCAACCTACTATATGTGAAAACATCCAGACCAGATGTAATGCAAGCAGTTGGACAGGTGGCACGATTTCAAGCAGCACCAAAGGAATCACATGTATTAGCAGTAAAGAGGATTTTCAGATATCTCAAAATGAAGTGAAGTGATGAGTGTATTATAATTCAAAGTGAATACAAAATAAATTATTTCAATAATAAATTTAATAGTGAAATTAGATTTGGGTTAACCCTAAAATAAGGAAATTGGGGCCAAGTGACCTAGAAGATGTTTTTAAGGAAGCTACTTGCAGAGTATAAATAAGAGGCAAGGCTCTCTCATTTTAATCACACTTGAGAATATTGAATATCTACAGGTGTCTGAGGTAAACAAGGATATCTAAGCCAAAATTATGAGGGAAAGTGAAGAAAAGAAGGCTGAAATGCAAGGAAGGATAAATTCTTTTGATGGTGCTTTCTAAGGTATGTTATTTACAGGTCATCTCACCATTTTCACTATAATTTTTTTTCTATAAGGATTCAGACCGTGAAATTTATATGCCATTGAGAAAACATATCCAAGTATCCATGGGAAAAAAATCAGCTTGTGGTTGATTGTATTTTTGGAGTTACACTCCGTGGAAAATAGGGTTTGTGGCTAGTCTTGAAACTAGTCAAAAACAAGTGTTTTGGGTAAAAACATCATAACTTATTCATAATAGAACCAAATTCAGTGAAAAAAAATGTGTTGGTTAGGGTATAGTATGTAGTATGTTTTTTAACAGTTTATATCAATTCAAAAAATATTTTGTGTGGGGAACGCTCTACAAGGTCGCTCTCTATAATAATCCATAATTCAGCAAGGTATGTCATTTTTGCTATAACTCATTTTATGAGAGGTTCCAAGTAGTGACACCTGGAGGAATTGCATAAAACACAATAAGGAACATTGTGTATCAGTTTTGGATATTTTTACATTATAGGTACAAATTTATGATTACTTCAAGTTAGAGTTGTTGACTAATCCAAAACTAGGCATGTGAGACTAAAGAAAAGTTTGATGAAAATGCTAGTCTCTTGTTGTTGAAGTTAAGGAAGGTTTGCAAGAATGTAATAATATACACCAGGTCTATTACAGAGCTACAAATCAGATTTGGATGATCAAATTGATGAGGGTTTTGGTTGAGGTACATGTTGAGTACATGGTTGAGACAAGTAGTTGATGAGTTTGCACATACATGAGGTGTATAGATGATGATGTTGAGTCATAGTTGATGAGTAGTTGACACATGATTGGTACATACTTGGTACATGGTTGCATGCACTTGTTTATGATACAGGTTGATTACAGGTTATTTGGTATAGGTTGGTGCATGGTTGATGCACTTGTTTATGGTATAGGTTGATTACAGGTTGAGGTACAGGTTGATGCATGGTTGATGCATGGTTCAGATTTATTGGTAAAAGTTTACAGTGGTATATATCACAGTGACATGTTGACAGTGGTTCCATCATTCTACTTCTACTTCAAGGTGGCAGGACGGGTCAAGGACAGGTGGTTGTAGCCATGTTCCGGTTGTAGCCGGAGAACATAGGGGGTTGTAGCCTCCTTTTAGTTGTAGCCAGAGAATTGGGGAGTTGGAGCTTCCCTCGGGTTGTAGTCTAAGAAACTAGGGGGTTGGAGCCTCCTTCCAGTTGCATCTGGAAAACAAAGGAATTTGGTGCTTCCAATGAATGTAATTCTTCAACACATGTAAGAAAAAGCATTATGTGGTTTTCTCCTGATTTGGGTTTCCACGTAAAAAACTGGTGTACTGTGTATGTGTATGTTTGTTCATTTGTTCATTGCTTATTTAATCTGCAGTTATTGGATGATAATGCTTCATTGATATAACACTCGGATTATATGGTCAAAAAGGATTAAATTGCTCTATTACTGATTCACCCCCCCTCTCAGTAATCCAACAGTTGTGTGCAATAAGATTGTTGGGCAAGCATCATTTTCAACATTTTTGTTAGTTTTAGTTTTAGATTTTGTTGGAAGCCAATTCACATATTTTTATTTGACTTATAAGCTGCCTACACCAATGTTTTGCAAACATCAATTTTTCATCGCAATTTTCATATAAGCGACATTTTTATTTTTGCGACATTTGCACATTTACCTTCCTTTTTGTTTTCATGACTGAAAGCGTGAAAACTTGGTCTTTCGAAGTCGCATTAAAATCATTGTTGGACTATCGTTATCCTTATTATCGACGTGCCTATTGAGCTCACTTTTCACTTATCATTACATAGTTGGCAAGATCTTTTGATTTGTATTTATGCTTCGATTGATTGTGACTTTGTCTCATTAAGTTTGTGATGCATTGGCAATTGGATTTATATGTTCTTTAATTTGGTTTGATTGACCACTGGTTTCATAAAAATATATAGGTGTTATGGTTAAACCTTTGATGCATTTCATTTCATATCACACCTAGCTCAAAACGGCATTGGCGCATGGGTTAAACTCTTGACATGAATTGTTACAACACATTGCCACATGGTCAAAACATTGGTATCGGTTTCAATTTGTATGTTGGTGTTTGAAAACTATGGCATAACGTTGATTGCGCACGTTGGTTCTACCATTGATTTCATTGGTTGGGAAAACTACTTGATTGTTGAACTATACAATAGTGGGTCGAACAGCTATGAAAGCCGGTGGTGGTACCTTGGCAATAATTATTATGCATGGCAGAGATAAACTCCACCACCTTCGCACGATAGCATTTATGCCTATCCCGTATCCCTGTTTTACCTCTGTTAGTTCGGGTAACCCTTCGTGCACTCTGCTCCTGTGTGTGTTATGATCCAAACCCTGGGCTTACCATGTGCTCGGCTCCATGGCACTAGTCATGCGAATCGATCCAAATGGCAACCAAGACTTGCTAGTATTTGACAATGCCCGGAAAGACTTGGAGGATAACAGATGGCTCACCTTTGTACAACAATTTGAGGGTTTTAATCTAGTTGTGGCACAGCAGTTCTCCCTGACTTTTGATGGTTGTAGAGCAAAGGTGGGCGGAATACAGTTGGAAATCAATGAGGAATTTATCAGTTCTGCTACAGGGTTACCATCCTCGGGCCAGCGTTGGTTCAAAAATTCTAAGGTCGAGGAGGTGCCATGGCCACTACTGTTCCTCTCGCGCAAAGTCACATATTGTGATAGAGGTATGCCCATATCCTTTCTTAAACCACAATGGCATGACCTTTTGATAATAGTCCAGCAGTTTGTGACCTGTGAAGGATGATATGGACTCATTTTTCTCTACCACTTGCATTTGTTAATGAATTTTATGGGATACCTGTTGAATATGCCCTTCTACTTCCAGCGTAGCCTATATAAAATGTCGAAAAGGTTTAAAAGGGAGATATATTAGTGGTTTAGTTTAGTTAGTTTTTGTTTCATTTCTTGTTCATAAAAATTATAAAATCAACAAAAATATCTCTTTCTCTGTCTTAGGACAGAATGCAAACAAGTTTTCCAGGTTTTATTTAAATCTGTAAATTGTAGATATTGTATATTTTGTGAATAAGATTTATTTATGTTAGTAGTTAGATAGTTAATTAGTTAGAATTAGTATAGTATTAGATAGTATATTGTATATAGAATAGTTAGTTTAGTTTATTAGTTTGTTTTATTTCTTTTTAGTTAGATTAGTTTATTAGTTCGATTATTAGTTAGTTTTTAGTTAGATTAGTTAGTTTAGAGTAGTTTTTATTTTTTTCTTAGGACCTTAGATAGGCTAACGGAGCTGCTAAACCTGTCAGGGTGGTTCATTCCAAATGGCTTAGGTTATTAGACAACCCCGGACCGGTTCCACTTTTCCAGTTGACGGACAGTCAATTTCGCCCATCAACAAATGGCGCTAGAAGGAGGGCCTGAACTTAATTAATGGCTTGAGGCGGTCGCAAGACTCCTCCACCCCCTAATTGTTCACCTATTGTGACTAGAAGCCATTCAAATGATAATATCCCTCCTCAAACAACAACTACTTCAACCGACGATCCTCAGATCACAGTTGAGCCAGCAACCCCTAATCCTCTTTGTGGTGACATACAAGAGATTGTCCGTCAATCTCTTATAAAAACACATAGTGCCTTAGCCCGTTTGAGGCAACCAAATCGTCCATGGGATCAACCTTTGGACTTATCTGATATCAGAGAACAATTAGGAGACACAAACCTCACTGTTAATCCCTCATATCCAATCTTAAACCCTGTTGGAGGAGGATCTGGGATACCTCCTTCACCACCTCCATCACCTCCTTCCTCTTCTAGAGGAGATTCATCTAACAAAGGTAATTCCCCTTCTCAGCCTTCCACACCCACTACACCAATGGCAAATCAGAACAACCCTGCTAGACCTTGGCTTGACCAGGATGTCGTAGTTGTACCTAGAGCTCAACACCCTCTACCTAAACATCCGAAGAAATGGATTCCCAAGTTTGACCCTGACTCAAAACATATCTCTGAAGATCACATTAAAAAGTTTATGTTAGCCATAAGACTCCGCAATGTCGAGCATGAAGACGTTGTCTGTTGGTTGTTCCCCTATACTTTCGAGGGCAATGCATCCACATGGTACTTTTCCAAAACAACCCCATACCATCGTGTCTTGGGAAAAGTTCGAGTCGTGCTTTTTGGAAAAGTTCGGAGACGGTAAGCCTCTGGAATTCCTAGTCATGGATCTTTCTAGATTAAGAATGTACCCAAAAGAAAAATTTAAAGACTTTAATCAAAGATTCTTAAAACTCAAAAACCGAATCCCTACGGATTCCATGCTTGCTAAGAGTCTTATAATAGCATACTACACTAAAGCTTTGCATCAAAGTATAGCTATTTGGGTTAAACGATCTAAGAAAGCCACGTTGTTAGAAGCCTTCGAGGAGGCCATCCAGATTGAAAAAGACATATTTAGTCTTAAAGACTCTACTAGCAACGAAACTGAGACTAGTTCTTCTTCCAAAAAGAAGATCGAAATCCTCCCCAGACCCACTTCAAGTAAAACACAACCTGAAAGATCTGATTTAGAAAACTTAACTAAAGTTGTTCAAAAACTGTCAAATCAAGTTATAGACTTGAAAAGGTCGACCGAAGAATCTTCCTCGAGCAAAGGACCTTACAAACCCCCATTCTGGAAGCCTTTTCCTACCAACCGACCTAATCCAACCACGGAAGGCCTAAATCTAGAAAGTTTGCAATGAGCCCTTCAAACGATTCTAGAAGCCCAAGATAACTTGATGCCTCCTGAGATTCCTGAGGAGGTAGTTGAACAAGAGACAGTTCAAGAAGAAGAGTCTTCTAAAAACATTTTTGGACACTTCTCGGATAGCATCTTTCAAGATAACTTCGGGACAGTTCATCCTTATAATACCAGGAGTAAGACAACAAACAAACCTTCTTCCGAAAACACTACAAATTTGCCTCCAAATCAATCTAAACTAGCTGAGACTAAACAAAGTAATGTGAACCCCAACTTAGATTATGATATAGTTGAAGATCTTAAAAAGTTGAGAGCTAACATTTATGTTTATAAGTTATTGAAATTCCCATTTTTGTTATAAAAAATGTTACAAAATATTTCAGAGAATGGAAAAAATGGTAATTCAAGTAGTAATAAGGTTGTGCAAAGCAAAGTCCCTCAGAAGACTTCCACTAAAAACACCCCTGATCCTCAATATAAAGGAAGCCTTCCTGTAATTCCTATAAATAATGTAAATAATGTAGATAAAATAGCTTTAGAAACTACGAGTAAAAAGCCACAAGCTACTACTCTTAGTACTCGCAAAAATGTACCTCCTTTCTTGTTAACTTTTGAAATCTTCAATAGAAATGTGCATAATTGTATGGTAGACTCAGGGGCGTCATCCAATGTGATGCCATGGTCTGTCTGCGAGAAGATTAACTCTGAAGTTGAACCATCTACTTTAAAAATCATACAACTTGATAGAACCAATGTTAAGGTTATAGGCGAACTAAAAAATGTACTTATTAGATTATCATCTAACTCCAAGGTTCATCAGGTTATTGATATAATCGTTGTGGATATTCCAGAAGCGTATGGTCTATTTTTAAGCAGGGACTGGTTGGAGCAGCTACATGGTTACTTCACGACAGACTGGTCTCATATGGCTTCCAGAGAATGGCAAGCCTAACAAGATCAAGGTAAATCGTGAACGTTACCTTAAGTTCACGGTCACATATTTGAACGATCCCAATGAACCATTCACACCTTCTGCCGATTCACCCTAAGTACAAGGGATGGACACCTTTTTTGGCAATTTCATGGCCAAGGCTTCATCTATTATCAATCCAGAATAGCAGTCCGAGATTGTAGCATATATGCAACCAACAACTTCTACGCAACGGTCCCATGTGCCCGATGGAAATCAAATTTGGTCTCTTTATTTTGACGGGTCAAAGTCCAAAGAAGGAGGTGGAGCAGGCTGTGTCATTATCGATCTGGCAGGTAACAAGACATTAATTACATGTAGACTAGAATTTGAATGTACTAATAATACTGCAGAATATGAGACTTTACTGCAAGGTCTCAGAAAATCTTTGGATATGAACATTCAAAACCTAGCTATTTTTGGCGACTCTGAAATAGTGGTTAGACAGGTAAGAGATTCTATCCACTGTCTTTCTCCGCATCTGAAAAGCTACCAGTCTGAGGTATGGAGTTTAATGAATAAATTTTCTTCTTTCAATATAAATTCCATTCCTAGATTAAATAATGTTGAAGAAGATTTATTAGCTAATGTAGCTTCTAAACTTCTTCCTGCATAAGGCTTGTTCCCAGACGCATTCTCCGTCGAGCTGTTGTTCAGACCATCCGTTCCTGACAATATCACAAACTGGAGAGTCTTTGACGATGATCAGCAAATCATCGACTTTCTGCACATGGAAGAAACCTTTCAAGGCGCAGTGATAGACAAATGCACGCATGATGACAATTTGCACGATTTTAAGGTAATACCTGATCTGAAAACTCCTGAAGCTCTGTCGGACATGGTAAATTCCATACCCAAATTTATAATTAGATTAGAGAAGTTTTACGATTTTGAAGATAAATTTAAAAAGGCGGTCAACTGTAAAACCAATAGTTCCTCGTTATATTATGAAAAAGTAAACCTAGGAACTAATGAAAATCCTCAGTGCATTAATCTAGGGTTGGGGTGTTCTCAACAAGAAAAAGTTGCATTTGTTAAATTATTTAAAGAATTTAAAGATGTATTTGCATGGACATATGATGAACTTAAAACTTTCTATCCTAACATCATACAGCATGTTATTCCCATGAAACCCCAAACCTTGCCCTTTCAACAAAAACTGAGGAAAATGCATCCTAAACTCGAACCAACCGTTCAAAAAGAATTGAATAAGATCCTAAATGATAAGATAATTTTTCCTATTAGGCACACTCAATGGGTTTCTAACCTTGTCCCAGTCCAGAAGAAAAGTGGGGAAATCCGACTCTGCGTCAATTTCCGAAACCTTAATAGGGCGTCTAATAAAGACAACTACCCTGTCCCACCCATGGAACAGATCCTTCAACAGCTATCTGGTTCTGAAAGGCTATCCTTACTAGATGGTTTCTCAGGATACAACCAAGTCCTGATGTCTCCACCAGACCAACTAAAAACTACCTTCCGTACTCCGTGGGGCCCTTATGCTTATCGCAAAATGCCCTTTGGATTGATTAATGCTGGTGCCACTTTTCAGAGAGAAATGGACATTACTTTCCGAGGATTAATCAATCAGTCTGTCGTAGTTTACTTAGATGATGTGACTATATTTTCCAAAAACAAAAACAATCATCTAGCTCACTTACGAGCCGTTCTACAACGATGTTGAAAATACGGCATCTCATTGAATCCAAAAAAATCCATCTTTGCAGTAGAATAGGGTAAACTATTAGGGTTCATTGTGTCTAGTGAAGGGATGATTATTGACCCCGATAGGACTCAATTCATCGGGAAACTTCCCCCTCCTACATCCAAAAAATCCATGCAGTCTTTCTTAGGCCAGATTAACTTCGTGACGAGATTCGTCCCCAGTTTCTCTGAAATGTTCAGGCCTTTGCAGAATTTGATTAAGAGAGACACCCAATATCATTGGGGACCCATAGAAAATCAGGCTTTTAATGCAATAAAGAAGGCCATAATATACTCTCGGTCTCTCATGAGCCCTGACTTCTCTCAAGATTTTACACTTTATACTTTTGCCTCTGACCGTTCCTATGCCGTCGTCTTAACCCAAAAGAATGCCAAGAACAATGAAGTACCCATCGCCTTTATGAGCTCTGCTTTCAAATGCACTGAACTTAACTATCCAATGGTTGATAGGCAAGCCTATGCTATTTTCAAAGTAGTCAAGCACTTTCGGTCCTATCTTTTGAAGTCAAGGACGAAAGTCATTGTCCCCTACCCAGCCGTGAGGAACTTGTTAGTGCAAAAGGAACTAGTAGAGAAGAGAGCCAACTGGGTCACCTCCTTGAAGGAGTATGACTTAGAAATCACCCCAGCTCAGATAGTGAGAGGCCAAGGGTTATGCAAGTTAGTTGTTGATTCGGCGGCAAGACAGCAAGAAGAAAGTGATACGTCAGACCTAGGACAACATGATCAAAGTTTAATCTGTTGCACACAAAACCCTGTCAGTCCTTGGTATGATGATATTAGATTTTGTCTTGAACATGGGTCAAAACCTCGTCACTTATATCCCGCTAAGAGAAGAGCGTTAAGTTTAAAGTCCGCCTCCTTTCATTTGGTTAATGGTATCCTATTTCGTCAAAGTTTTGATGGCGTACTAATGCGCTGTCTTGAAAAAGACAAAGCAGAAAAAGTCTTGCTGGAGTTGCATGCAAGAGAAGCTGGTGGTCACTTTGGCGGTGATACCACCGCCCATAAGGTTTTAAGAGCCAGTTATTACTGGCCCACGCTTTTTAGAGATGCCCATGCCTTGTGTTGTAAATGTATCATTTGTCAAAAAGCATCAGGGCAGTTACAAAAACCAGCCTTTCCTTTGTAGCCTGTTTCGGTAGATTCTCCTTTTCAGCAGTGGGGCCTTGATATCATAGGTCCAATCAACCCCCCATCCTCTCAACAACACAAGTTTATTGTGACAGCCACGGATTACCTTACTCGATGGTCTGAAGCTGCCGCATTGAGAACTGTCAACACTAGTCAGGTAATTGCCTTTCTAAATCTGAATATTATCACTCATTTCAGTATCCCTGACTGTTTAGTCTTTGACAATGCTTCTTACTTTTCTTCTCTTGATATGAGCGAGTTCACTTTGGAAAAAGGAATTAAACTGAAGTATTATGCTAGTTACTACCCCCAGGGCAAGGGATTGGTAGAATCGACAAACAAGAACTTAATTAAAATCATCAAGACAACGGTGGTTGAAAATCACAAGAATTGGCACAATACGTTGTTGAACGCACTGTGGGATGATAGGGTAATGCCAAAATCTGCTATAGGTAACTCCCCCTTTTTTCTCGTTTATGGCAGAGAAGCAATCCTACCACCTCACATTCTTCTTCCTTCACTTCAGTTGTCACAGAAAGTTCAAGAAGAAGATTGTCCCCCTCTAGAAAACCGAATTAACGCTTTGATGAAGCTAGAAGAGGTAAGAGCCCAAGCTAAAAATAAGTTAGATAAACATCAACAATTGGTTAAAATCTGGTTCGATGCTATCTCTGCTTCCGATAGGAATTTTGAAGTAGGTGATCTCGTCCTGAAATGGGACAAACCGCATGAGGGAAAGGGAGAGCATACCAAATTTCAAAATTTGTGGCTTGGACCGTTTCTAATTGCTGAAAAGTTGGGTCCTAGTTCTTTTCGATTGCAGAATCTTGAAGGGCAGCTTGACACCTACCCGGTGAATGGCCAAGCCTTGAAAAGATACTTTGCTTGATAACAACCCTTGTATTTTATGTATATATTTTGCTTTTGTTTACTTTTTTTTGTTTGCCTTTTTTTTTTTGATTTCTCTTTGAATTTATCAGTTTGTTCTTTCTTTCAAATACACATGCCTGTATATCGAGCTATTCAAACAGAAAATTCCTTCGCTGAAATAAATACTAAGAAAATTTGTATAAACATCAATGATATATTTCTGATATTTATATCTGTGTTAGAAAAAGTCTGTTGTTTGAAAGAAGTTGATTGATTTCAATCTTTAAGTAAAGCATGTCATGATCATCTATTATCTTTTTACGTTGTCCCTATTCCTTAAGGGAATGACTCAAAAGATGTCTCCCTACCTTAGGAAGTTGTTTTTGTAAATGAAACATCTTCGGATCTTGATAAAGGACAATTCTAAAAAATTCTGATGAGGTCTGAAAAAATGTGTTAAAATATCATGATTTTCAGCGTCACCCCTTTCAGCTATATATCTATGAAAAAACAAAACAAAATAAATTATTAATAGAGCTGTGGGAAGTGCTTGTAAACCCGTCGGGATGTTGAACAGGTCCACTGGCAGCAGGTAAATGCATGCATGACGCCAAGACAACTTCGTCAGGGTACTGAATAGGCCCGCAGGCAGCGAAGCAATGTCGGGTATATGAAAATCGGCAAATAAGAATCCTCTTTAAAGTCCTTTATTCTTATCCATAACTTCTTGGTAGGATACATATGTCAGAGTGGGTTAAATGGCAACCCTGTCAAGGCTATGGACACCTGTTGGTAGCAGTGGCTATGCCAACAATATTGGAGATTTTATCTTTAATATCGTGATTCGTTGGTCTTAAGAATGTTATCAGTTTTCATCTTTAAAACACTGCTGGAATAGTTGGTTAATGATGATGTTATACGATTTTCTGGTTGTCATTTTTGAGTTGGAATTATCTTTTCTATCCTAATCTGAATTTGTTCCTTTTGGCAGAGATAACTGCTTCTACCAGTGTGTCGCCATTGTTGGCAACCAATTCACATTTTTTTATTTGACTTATAAGTTGCCTACACCAATGTTTTGCAAACATCAATTTTTCGTCGCAATTTTCATATAATTAGTATAGTATTAGTTAGATAGTATAGTTAGATAGTTAATTAGTTATAATTAGTATAGTATTAGATAGTAGATTGTATATAGAATAGTTAGTTTAGTTTATTAGTTTGTTTTATTTCTTTTTAGTTAGATTAGTTTATTAGTTAGATTAGTTAGTTTAGAGTAAATTTTCTTTATTTCTTAGGACCTTAGATCAGCTAACATAGCCCCTAAACCCATCAAGGTGGTTCATTCCAAATGGCTTGGGTTATTAGAAAACCCCAGACCGGTTCCACTCTTCCAGTTGATGGACGGTCGATTTCGCCCGTCAACAGATTTGCAACATGTGCAAGCATTTCAGTTTTGAGTTTGCTTTTAGTATTTGAATAAGTCTCCACCAACCCAATGGATAAGGAATTGGAACTACATGTTCTTGGAGACTCATAGGCAGGTCTCCATCCCCTTTGGAGCCAGATGTTATCATATAGAATTTGATTTATAAATTTGGTTATTTTTACGGTCTATTTTGCAGCACTGTGAATTAAGATATTCTACAACGTCGGCTTCCTCAAGCAACAAGTTTCAACATTTTTTATGAAGCAAGAGCACTTGATCCTACATATGAGTCCAATAATGCAATATTCATTCATTCCCATCATTACCTTTTTTTCATGCTAAAGTATTTCAAATTTCTCCTAGATCGATGCTGCAAAAACTGGCATTTTCAGAATGTGTTGCGAAATGTGCTGCAAAAACTCTGTTCTAGGATTGTTGAACTGATATTTTTGACTAGTTTACTTCCAGGAGGATTTTTGGGTGAACCAGGATGAATTTTCAAAATTCAGAGGAAATTATTGTCAAGAACAGACCCAAGAACATTAACCTTTTTTATTTTTCACAAAGGTATTATGGATTGGGATAGTCGAAGGAATCTTTGCGCCCTATTTTTCAGTTTTCAGGATTTCTTGTTTGAGACATGTTTTTGTGACATGTATTCCGACCATATGAAGATGAATTTCAAGAAACCGAGAGAGTTTTTTCTTTAGAACGAGCTTATGTACAAAAAATATTCTCATATTATACACAAATATTATAGTTTGAGAATTACAAGTGGTGTTTTGAAGCCTAGTTTTCATAATTCTGCCTCCTGAAAAGCAGGAAATCAGTTAAAACATGTCATTTTTTGTTTGTAACTATTTCTATTTTGGGAAAGAGGATGGAATTCGAATTGTAATTCTATTATCCCTATATAGGCTATAAGATAGGCATTAGAAGTCATTAGGGGGTTGTTCTGGGAGCTTCCTGGGCTCTACTCAACGTTTGGAGAGGGAAACCCCCTGCAAATGTAATGAAGGTCATGTTTATTTCTTTGTGACATTAATATAGAAAGCTTGTTTATGGCCTGAGATTCATCACGGTGCTTATGTTTATCCTATCTCTTCTCTATTTTATTTGTTATCTTACATCAATTTTCTATGACCAGTGTGACTGGAATTCATCCTTGTTTGATGTTTCTTTCACCATAGAATAGGTTCTTTGTGTGTTTATGATTCTCTGTTCCAGAATTCATCCATTGCTAGATGCTCTATCTCAATAATCAGTTAATTGTAATATATTATGTTTGTTTTCTTAGAATTCACCTATTTTTTGATGCTCTATTTCTGCAACCAAATTTAGGTGTTTATTTTTCTGCAACTGCATGTAAGGATTCACCCATGGTTAGGTGCCTCTTATGTAGTGGTTTTTGTTTATGTGTTCATGGTTTTCCTTATAGGATTCATCCTTGGTTATTTTCTCTATTTGGTTTCCTACCTCTTTTCCTCCTTCTTCTAAATATGCCATAAGAGATTCATCCTTTGTTAGATGCCTCTTATTACAGTGGGATTACTCTCTTTCAGACCACCTCTACATCATTTTAACCTATTGAACAGGGTGCCTACTTTGCCTTAGTGTTTCAGGGAGGATTTTAACCTGCGTTAAGCTATAAACCATTGAAGTTCATGTCCTGACTCCATTTCCCAATGGTTTTGGCCCCTTGTCTATCCTCTCAACTACCACCTTTTAATTTTCTATTTTTTTTCTTTATACAAATCTAGCCATTGAGCATATTGCTAAGTTGTCATCGTAGTGACATTGGGTGGGAGACTTGAGGAGAGAGCCCTCTATGCACTGAAGGAGGCCATCCTTACAGTCTCAATATTGGTTGAAATGGTTACCTATGTGACTGCCTACTGCAACCTCAGGAAAATTATAGAGTGATAACAGGGTCTCCTTACTTTTGTTAAGAATCAACACAAATGATGACAACATAACAAATCTTGATAAAGTTGCAAGGAAGAAAAACATTTCTTTTGTGAGAAACAAATGTGTGTCAGTGAACAATCTCCCATGAAAGATTTTCAAAAACAATCTAGCGAAAAAAACACAAATGACCACATTTCCCCCCTTTTTTCAACTTTATAGCGGGACGGTGTATTGATCGTTGTTTCACACTAACATTTGTCACTTTTTCACTCTTTCCTGTACGCTCCACTTTTTGTGTATGTCAACTACTTTCCAGTGTGCATTGTCATCAACACTGGTTTTTCTGCGGCACACTGTTAATGCCAACAAATATATTACATCAAAAACCATCTAACATTCTTCTATCTTTTTGTCTTTTTGTTATATTTCTTCTTTTTTATGGATTTTTGTCTTTTTCTTGTAACATCCACTATATACAATATGTACAATCATACCTTCTCTCTCTTTTTTCACCTTAGGCTGTTAGGCCAACTTTCTTGATACAACTTTAGTCGACTACCATTCACCAATCCTCTAATATTCTTCCCTGCAAGATCTTTCAGTTGCAAAAACACCTCCATTTTTTATGGCCTCTACTTTATAAGGCCCTAACTAGTTCATTTTGAACTTCCTTGGGTGTTGTAGATATCTGTTGTCATAGAGGAGAACTAGATCTCCTTAAATATTTTCTTCTTTATGTTCCTATCATGCCAAGATTTGTCCTTCGCTTTCTGTACCTCCCGATGAAATCCTGCAAAAATTGTGTCTTCTTCCAACTCCATCAATTGATCCAATCTTTCATGTGAAACACCTTCTTATGTCAAGTTGGTGATTGTTGCAATGTGCAGACTAGGTATTAAATAATCCAATGGAACCACTACTTCTTTCCCATATACCAGTCTGAATGGTGTATGTCATGTAATATTCTTTCATGTAGTCATGTAAGCCCATAGTACTGTTGATACCTTCAAATCCCAATCATCCCTATTCACATTACAAATCGTTGTCAATGCATTCTCTAGAATCTTGTTAAAATATTCTATTGTACCATATTCTTGGGGATGGTAAGGTGTGCTCTTCTGATTATGTATCTAGAATGATTACGTCATAGCTCTGATTGTACTGTTAATGAAATGGGTTCCCTGATCACTCAGCAAAATTCTAAGACATCCAAATCTGGTCACCACTTTCTCAAAGAGAAATTGTGTTGTAGTCCTTCACTGGGGATGCTTCTTCCCATCCGGTTAAGTATTTTTTCACAGTGATGATGTATCTGAATCCTGATCTCCTTGTTGGTGCATTAATGGGTCCAATGAAATCCACATCCAATTTATCAAAAACTTGTAAAGTAACTTGGGGCATAAGTGGCATTTCATCCCTTCTGGATGGTTTTCCCACCCTCTGGCATACATCACAAGTCTGACAATATTCCTTTGCATCCTTATATATTGTAGGCCACCATAATATTATAAGCATCACCTTATGTGTTGTAGGATTTCCAACATAGTCCCTTCCATATATCTCTTCATGTGCTTCTGCTATCACCATGGAGTGTTCATGCTCCATCACACATCTTCTCAGAATTCCATATGCACCTAACTTGTATAAATGGCCTGCAATCAACTGATAGTCTATAGCACACACTACCAACTATTTTTTCTGTGTGAAAGTTAACTCCTTAGGAGCCATCCCTATCCTCAAAAATTCAACAATGTCAGCAAAATAATCACCAACAATCTGAACAAAAAATAAGTTAGCATTAGGAAAATTCTCCTCCAAGTTCCTTGGCTCCTCTCCATTAGTAATTCTTGATAGATGATCTGGTCTTGCATTCAACTTCCCTGGTTTTACTATGATTTCAAAATCGTATTCCTAAAACAATAAAAACCATCTACAGATCCATCCCCCCAACACTGGCTTGTTAACTAGGTACTTCAATGCAGAATGATCTCTAAACATCTTAAAATGTTGACCTAACAAATAGTGTTTGAACTTTTGTAAGTCATATACAATAGCCAAACCTTCCCTTTCTATAGTATTATAGTTCTGCTCATACTCAGACAACTTTCTACTAGCAAAAGATATTGGGTGATCAATGTCTCCTTCACCTAGTTGTGCCAATACTGCTCCAAGTGAAAAAGATGAAGCATCCACATGCACATGGAATTCTTTTGTTCAATGTGGAAAGCTCATATTTGGTGTTGTCACCATCTTCTCTTTCAGTATGTCCAAGCTCTCTTGGCATTCATCATTCCACTGAAACCTGATGTCTTTCTTTCATAACTTTTCCATGGGAGCAGTAATCTTTGCATATCCCTTTATGAATTTCTTGTAGTACCATGTGTGGCCCAATGTTTCTCTCAACTGGCGCACTGAATTTGGTGGTGGTAAATTGACAATAAAAACAATACTTGTGGGGTCTACTATCAATCCTTGTTTGCATACAATATGTCCAAGTAGGATGCCAAACGGTGTACTCAATATACATTTCTTAATGTTCAAGAAAATCTGACATTTCCTACAACTTTCTAACATTAACCTCAAAATTTATACATGATCCTTCAATAAACCGAATATCGTCCAATCATCCAGATAAAATTCTAAAAATTTATGTATAAAATCCTTAAATGTAGCTACTACTACTCTGGAAAATATTGTTGGTGCAATCTTCAAACCAAATGGAATTATTGTGTACTGATATGACCCCCACTCTGTTGCAAATGTATTTTTGCACCTGTCCTCTGGAGCAATTCTGATCTCATGGTAACATAAAAATCCATCTGTGAAAGAGTAAATTTCTTGTCTTCCCACATTCTCTAAAACCTCATCTATAAATGGAGTAGGAAAAGGATCATGTAGGCATGCATCATTTAATTTCCTCAGATCCACACATAACCTAATCCCTCCAGTATTGTTTTTTTGGACCACCATTGGACTAATCCAGTTTGATTTTTCCACAGGTTCTATGATTCCTGATTCTAGCATTCTGTCTATTTCCGCCTTAACTTTCTACATATAGATGAGGTTTAATCTGTGTGGTATATGTCTAATTAGACTTGCATATGGTCTGAGGGGTATCTTCATTTATCCAATTTCTACTGGTACCCCTTTCATCTATGAAAATGTGGCTGGGAATTAATCAATATATTCACGCAGTAATTCAGTTATTTTTTCCATTGTCTCATTGTCCCAGTAATCTCCAATGTTGGCTATCTTGGGATTTTCTTCAGTCCCAATATTGACCTTTTTAATATTCATTGGTACAGTGAATTCTTTTGATTGTAACTGGGGTCCTTCCAACCCTCTTTCTCCTTCCCCTTCTAATATATGTATTTCACGTGGGTTGTCTTCTACTTCTTCATCTTCTGCGACCTAATAAAAATAAACTAGTTGTTCAAGTGTTTCTTTTCTATAATCTCTGTCTATTGTCACTGTATCTACCCCATACTCTTCAAATATATTCTTTTTGATCCTCTATAATTCTATATCCACCCGTGGATTCTCACTTTCAAATGCAAAATTCCTAATAAAGTTATGTTGCATTGCACCCCAACTCATAGTTTCTCTACGCAGTTCCTTCTCTTTGTACCAATTACTTGGTATTCCTTCTAATGTATGAATAAATTAATGCGTCCATTCCCATGGTGGTACCAATCTCCATCTATTGACACAATCATTTATATGATTTTTTTGGGTTCCCTCTTCCATCATACTTCTGTAAGAGTCTATCATGTTGACTCCTACCAAATCTTATATAGATCAGTCATTTACACTGATACCAGTCCTGAATTACCTCCTTATGTGCACCCCACCATCATGCAGGTGTGTCTCTCAGTGCTATATCCAACACCAATAATCTATGACTATCCAAAACATCCAATTTGAACTATGTCAGGAATTTTTCTAGATCGTCCTCTTCAGTAAATGTGGGAAAATATCTTACTTTTATCCCAACCCATCTTACTGTGCATGTAACTCTGGAGCACCTCCTAGTAGAGAATTCATGCAATCTTTGTTGCCAGGTTTCTACTCCAGTATCTGAATATGACATGTCGGAATTGATACTCCTCCAACTGAGTACTCCATCTGCAGTTGGATTCACATAGTATTCTTCTCGCACAGTAGTCCTATACAACTAGTTCACATCATCCTCTAGAACACTGTCAAGCACAGGTTCTACATATCTTTCACAATATAAAGGATCTAAAGGTGCCACTACCCTAAAGTTCCTAGTTTCAAATATTATCTTTCTAGTCTTTAAATTAATTATGGCTTGATTATCAAAGGCCCAATCAATTCCGAATAGTGTTGGAAATGGTATAGACTCATCCACCATATCCTTTACTTCAAAGTACACCATCTAGACCCACTGTTGTATTCTTCAATATACCTATGGGAATCACTCTCTGCTGGTTTTCTAGCTTCAACTAAATATTGGAATACCCAAGTGTAGGTTCTCCCCTTGCTTCCCAAGTCTTCCTTAGCAAGATGTTGACATATGATCCTAGGTCTATGATAACATTTCCCATATTAAAGTCTCTTATATTTGCATTCAATCCGAACTCTCTTATAGTTCCTTTCTTTCTATGGACCTGATTAATATTATTTGGTTTTGTTCCTATCCCTTCTTCTGTGCTAGATTTCTCAAGCATATTTTTAAACAAATCCATGGCATTCTTATCATTAAGTAATGTAAAGCAAGATTCCAGGAAATTCTTTAAGTTACTTACTTTCTCTATTTTCTCTCCCTTGTAAGTATGATCCAAAGACCGAGGCATATCAAAAATAGGAGTATCATACCTCGGCACAGTGTTTGATGTAGAAGCTTCATTCTCTTTCAGGAACTCCTTATTTTCTTCCTTGAAATTTTCCTTCTCCTTCTTTGCATCAAACTGTTGTTGTGGCTGAGTGTTCTTCTAAATCCAGCACTGATATTCCTTCTTTTGATCATGCGCATTTTCTCATGTCTTCACTCCTCCTCTAGTCACTATATTGATTTTCCTCTCAGAATCCCTTATTTATGTAGCAATCCACTAAACATTCTGGTTATTTAGATTTTTCTTCTCCTAGATCTTCGTCATCAACTTTGGGCACTCTTATGTTGCGTGATCTATTGCGCGATAGTACATACATATACAAATGGTGTTGAACCTTGTGGTGCACCAACAAGGATTTTGAGAAAATGACCAATAATTTTTATAAAATATTTTAACCTACATTGGTGCACATGGTAGGGTTATGCACCAGTGTGGTTAAGTCTATATATTGCATTGGTTAGAAGTTTTTATTAAACATGATCAATATTTTCTATAACATATTTTAACCTACCTTGGTATGCATGGTAGGGTTATGCACCAATGTCATTAGATATATTTGGCACACCAAGATGGTTTTTTTCAAAAACGATAATACTAGCAAGACATGTGTGGTATGGTTTCGCACTAGTGTTGTTGAATGTATTTGGTGCACCGATAAGTATTTGTTTTGGCAGACTGATTTTTATTTTTATAAAAAAATATGAACCTACTTTAATGTACAGGGTATGGTTATGCACTGGTGTAATTTAATATATATGGTGCACCTAAAATAATTGTTGAAAAAATGACCATTTTTTATAAAATATTTTTACCTGCATGTGTGCACCTTATATTTTTACGTGCAAATGCAATTGGTATTAAAGTGAAATGGTGCAACAATATGGTTCAATCAAGGCAAGAATTTTTTTTTCTAAAACCTTCAATTACTCACCTTCACTAAAAACTTTCATTAAAAATAGAGAAGGGAGAAGGGATTCCACAAAAACTTATATTAAACTATTAATGTTTTTCTTGTGGTGCCTTTTTTAGATTCCTAATGTCCACATATCTATCAAAGATGCACAAGGATTGATAAGGTCAAAGATGATATCACGTTCTTGATCTATCTCTAACATGTCATTCACAGGTTGTATAGGCTCATTCACATTTGTCTTCTTTGTATCAACATATCAAAGTAATGGTTTCTAGGGAAAAAACTATGGATTGACTTGTGACCAACAAATTCTTCATTCAAACATTTGGATGAGTAATGGGAAGGTTCGAATTTTCCTTCACTATTATTTTTCATTCTTGAATGGACCCATGTTATCCTTTGGTCAATAAATAACCATTTCTTTTAGTTTGGTTGAAGGTTTACATATTCTCTATACGCGAGGATTAAGTCAAATCTCTTAAAATATAGATTTCTTCCATTAAGCATTATATAGTTCAATTAATTATTGGTTAATTTTGTTTAAAAAAATTCAAATAATTATCGAAAACAAAAGCATAAATATGTAGAGATATGAAAGACCCTTTCTTGATCTTTCTGGTTGGATCTGTGAGCATACCTACAAATTCAACCCACAAACATGTGGCCTTAATTCAACCATGTAAAAAGTATCGCCATGTTTTCAATGGATATTATTTTTTTATAACATTTTTTATTATATGTTTATAACATGTTTTGAGGTACATTAGTTTTATGTTTTTGGGTTACTAGGAATGCCATACGTGAATGTGGGGAAGCATATTTTGGGTTTCCTTGCAAAACATTCCTTGGAAAAAACATGGTATGACCTTCAAGTGACCATGGACCAAGCCTAAAATCAATATGATATAATAAGACATGAGACTCTATAATCGTAGAAACAATTCTTAAAATGGTTGATCTGAATAGTCATATACCCATTTCACAAAAAGATATTCAATAGTAAGAGAAAGAGAATAAGATCTCAAAAACTTCAAGGACAATGATGGGGGGTCTTCAGACGCAATTCTACTTATAATACCGAATGAAATTGCATTGGATTTCTTGTCCAAAGTTCCAAGGATATTGCATCAACTTCTCATAATGGTCTCCAAGGTATGGAATATTGTTTTATCCTCCATAATTCTTAATTGGAATTCATCATCAAAAGGGATTTTGAAATACTTTTCGTACGTAAACTTAATGTTCTCTTAAATTGGGGATGAGAGGTTTTATGTTTAGAACCTATAAAATAGAACATATTTTCCCTCTACCCATATACCCCATCTATGTGGTATGTGCCAAGTTTGTTGTGAGTAGAGGGAGGCACACACATGACCCCTCCTTGAATAGGTGAGAGGCCCTTGCACCGCTCAAGCTTCCATACTATGAGCTTGTAGTTCTAGTATTGGGGGGAATATTGTTTTCATGACTGGTTGTGTGGACTCTTTAAACTAAATAGAGGTTTATGATCCTGGAGTGGGTATGTGGAATTCTTTGTCTATTCTTTCATTGGAGTTGTTAAATGATTGTTATTGTAGGGATTGTTTCATTGTGAATGAGAAGTTTTTTGGGATATTTTATGGGGGTTTGGATTTATTTTTTATCCCATTTTGTCAATGAAGATGATCCTTATAAGAGGATCCCCTATCACAGCATCCGAGTTATTGTTTGCAACTTGGAAGAAACTAACCCCAAAAAGTAGCAGTTGTGGAAGGCATTATTTTTTCTTACCTTAAAGGTAAAATTGGGGGGTATCATTTTAAGCATAATAGTTGGCATACCTTGCAAGGCACTAGGAATCATTTGTGAAGTGGTTTGTACATGGATTTCTTAGTCAATGTAGAAGAGAAGTTGGGCATGATTCACAAAAATAAGAATGAAATTGTATTTTCTTATTTGGATATTCATAAGTTCCTTGGGCTCCTATGCTTTGAATTTTCTATGCTATCATTCTAAGGTTTCTTTTGGTAAGCCATGGAGTGTTGGCTCATGTGTGCCTCTTGCTCAATACTTCTAAGCTATATTAGTAATCTTAAAATTTCAATGTTTTTTATAAACATAGATATTAGTCTTTCATGTAGGAAGATATTAGAGTGTATTTATTGTGTTATATTATAGCCTTTTTCACCCTAGCTGATAAGTTGTACTAAAATAAGAAAGATTAGGTAGCATAAATTACAACAATTTTTAAATAAATTATTTAAAGGTACCTACAGAAGTATGGAAAGTACTCAAGAGCACATTAATGTTTGTAGGAGTTTATTAAAATTATTTGAATTTATCCTTCATGGAATTCTATGTGAAATGGGAAAAAACATTCATAACAATGAAAAATAGCCTAAAGTCTGCTTTCCTCTTGAAACTTGAGTTTGGGAATTTTAGAGTTTACAATAGGTGAAAGTCCCTTCCCTCGATTTATATTTCATTGCGGGTCTACTTCTCTATTTGCATTTGTCTGGAAAATTTGAATGTATCAATCATTAAACATTGAGTGAAGTTTATGATAAAACAAATGTTGTAGAAACATAATGAAATTCAATGAACATAAACCATTTTTATGAAACTTTGTGTTGTATCAGGTATGTCTTACTAAATCTAGTAATGGATTAGGATTATTTGAATCATTTGTCTTCCTTCATTACATAATAAATTCTTAGGGTGGCCTTTAAGATGAAAAAGCACCTTATAAACAATTAAAACCAAGAGAAGATATAGAGCTTAGCATTTAAGACCCTTAAGTTTGAATCTAATTTTGACAAAGAGAAAACTTAGAGAACTATTAGCCAAAAATTTTATGATATAGTTTGTCCACATTTATTATTATGTAAGTTATGAGAATGTAAGTTTTCACAGTTACAAGACATAATGTAGAATATATTGTTGGATAAACATTGTGTACATATGAGATTTTTGTTGTCCCTAATGATGGGTGGATTGTTCACTCAAAATGTTGGATGTTTCAAAAACTAGGTACATAGTGTTTATCCATAAATATATTCTACATTATATTATGTAAGTTTTTTTGCATTGTGAGTATGCTCATATTTTCTTGCATGATAGATTTAGCAATCTGGTGCTTTGAAATGTTTGTATTTTTTTTCATGGTAGTCTCAATTCCCTTCCATTCTCCAGATAGTCCCAATTCCCTTCAATTCATAATTGGGAGACTGAATATCCAAAATAAAAAATGATGTACATCTAGAGTTTAAACATTTCTTGTTCTTAATAAAGAAAGACTATTGAATAAATGATGAGAGAATGAAACAAGGGATTATTAGTCCTTTTTTGGATTTCCTTTGTTTTGTGATCTGAGGAGATATCATATTTTCCAAGGGTGAATGTAGGAGGCATATCAATAATTTTGTTTTAGATAGTACAATTAAGGAAATTATTCTAAACACCCAAATACTTATATCTTGAAGATATTTGATAAGATTTCCCTTTTTTTCATTGCAATAGAAAAGGCTCACTGTGCAATAAGGTATCTGACAGTGTCTCTGAAGAAATACCTTATAGCAGATATTCTTGCTAATGATCATATCTAAAGTAAATTGAAAATAAAATTGATGATATTATTGAAGATTTAGTGGAATTTGTAGATGGAATCCCTCTACGATAGTGTGGTCAATTTCTTGAGAATGTGTTTGTAGACCCTAAAGGTTTTGGAATTTTCCTATATGGTATATATAGATGTGAAGAGAAAGGTTTACTTCTAACATAACACATGTTTAGATGAGTCACAAATTATCATTTCTTTTCTCACCTTGAGTCCTAGCGTTATGCTGGAGAGGTTGAGGAATGCAAAGATCTAGGGTGTTACCAATATCATTGTAATGCAAATTAAATTTTATGCTTGACTTGTTGTTTTATTTAATTGGGGGGGATTTTGTAATTTGGATTGTCCCTTACCTTTTTAAATGTTATATTTGTTATATTGAACTTTAAATATTTTGTTGATTATTTCTCAATGATTTGGGAGGGCGGGGGGGAGTTCTATACATATTACATAATCGTTATGGATCTTTTGCAATGTAGTCGGTCTAGATTTCAAGTGCCTTTTCTATGAGAATGATGATCTGTATAGTATGTTGATTTGTCTCATTTCTTAGTTTTTTTCTTTGATCATTGGATTTCCAAAAGTTAATGCTTGCACCCAGAGAACCCTTTCTAACAAATTCTATAGTTGACATATTTTAAGAATTCTATATGTAATTGAATACCGACCTTTAGGATTTTACATTTTATGTTATATGTTACAATGTACAATAGGTTATTTGCATGATTTATGCACCAAGTAAACATTTTTTTGGCAAACTATACGATCAAATGAGTGAAAATTGCATACCATTTTGCACATCCAAATGTCAACATGATTTTGAGACAAAAAGTGGCTTGCACAAGTCCTTGTATCTAACAATTACTAGATGTATTTGATTAGAGATTTATATGAACATTATACCATGCAAATTATTCATCTTCTATTGGGCATACATGAACCATATATTCCACAACAACATAGTCTTATATTCACCTTTTTTAGTTCTAGAATTAGCTATCTTTTTCAATATTGAATTGGCCATTGTGTAAGACAAAAACTATTTTATGCTTGAGTTATCGTTGATGAGGGATACTTGGCTTAAAATTATGATTTCATTTTTTTGAAATACTTTGGCTAATCACTTATATACTATCATATACTAGATTGTTCTCTCTATCTAATTAATTTCTCAATGTTCATATCATAGTCAAATTATTGAATAGAATATTAGTAAATTATAAGTCAATCCTTCCACTGTGCTATTTTAAATTAATATATTGCACGCTTATGAAACAAAAATATCTATGCAGCATGTAACAGCAAAACAATCCCAACATGAGAGTAGTAAATTCCACTCCTAAAAAAATGGGAAATGATGCTTGAGCATTTGAATAAGATAACTTATAATTTATAATAGTCTAGTATTGACAACACGCTACTTTAATAATGCTAGGCATGTGACTTGATAAATGGAGTAACCCATACAAATCTTATTGAAATTACTTACTATAAGTTGTTCTCCAGTACCATGGTTTGTAAGCTCAAGAGATCATGTATATTAGAAGTGGGATGATAATTTTTTATTGGTGACGAGCTCCCGACTTGTTTGTTCCCATAGGTAAATAATAATTGCACTATTATTCTTCAGCTCTAAAATCAATATGCGCTTAAATCTGATGCATGGACCCAAAAATATCCTCTTCAGAGTTCTGAAATACTCTATTGTCCATCATTCCACTAGTGCTCAAAACCAGGCACTCCTCTCAGCATAATCATGGACCAATATTTCATTCTCTAGCTCCTTTACCATTGGTTCCCATTTCTTTGACCATGGAACCAAACCCCATAAACAAGCACTAACAACCAAGTGCTAAAATCGTGAGTGCTTAACCCTCAAGAGAACAATGACAAAATTCCCATAGGACCTCGGGGAATAACCAAGGGCTTACCTCATCCAAGGCTCAATTCACCTTTCCCTCTTCACCATTGATTTCCATGGAATGCATGATCTTGATCTCTCGTCGGAGTGTAAATTCAAACTGCAACAAATTTCCTCTTCCTTTCATCTCCAGAACACCTACACAACCTCCATCGTCGATCTATTCCTTCGACTAGTCGTAGTCATTGCTCATACTTATTTTGTCATAGTTCCTCTCCACTAATCAATATTTCTGCTTTTGATATCTATACAACCTACATCATTGATCTATCATAAGATCTACGGTCCAAAACTCTTCAGTCTTTTACTTTTGTTGCCCAATTCTTCTTCTATCAACGTGCACATTCCTGCCACGTGTCACCTTCATACTCGTGAGTCCAACTATCACATGTCCCTCTCTTATTCATGCACTTTGTTTCCACCTATCCACTCCTCATTCGTTGACACCATCTATCCTGATCTTCGCCAGCTGCCACAAATATTTTCCCAAATACCACATAATATTCTTCGATTCCCTAGCTTCGGAGTGATATAACTTATCTGGCTATCTTAAAAATTAAGGAATGGTATCGAAGGGGAATACTCCTTGATACTATGTCTTTTGGAGCATTATAATGAACTCCAACAAACAGAATTCAAAACTTGACTCCGAAGACTAATAAGGTGGTGTCATTTTCGTAGTCATTGATCTTGGCTACTACGAACTCAGCTGGACCGTCAGTCGGCTTCGTCAAAGTATCCGTTACTCTGAATCCCTAAGTCTATTTGTTGACACATGTCTTCTCTAGATATGTCATTTTGGATCATCCCAAATTAATTTCTATTGTTTGTCGCACTGCCCTTGTCAGAGTACTCTTCGTTGTTGGATCCTCTTGACTCTGATTACACTGCTCCTGAAATATCTTCACAGCTGCTTCAAGCTCTGGAACTAGGTTAATTCATATTTGTCGATCTGGATGTGACCCACTTTAAATCTAATCTTTTCCCTCCAATATTTCCTTACAAACAATTAGTTGGTCAGATTAATCGATGCTCCCAATCGATTCTTTAACTAGATCTGAGGGCTCGTGTTTCTCGATGTATTCATACAGATATTGAAATTTTTTCTACCTACACATAGATAAAAACTTTATCTACTCATCATGACCTCAATGATATCACTGTGGATTAATCATAAATTCAATCGAATGAGTTTCTCCTTGATACATTGATCTCTCCAATGATAGATGGTCAATCTCGATCCGACCTGCACCAAATACAAATTTTTTATTCTAAACCTGCATACACACTCTTAAGAGTAAAATTATCATTGTTCGATTATTAAAACTTGCACACTCAATCCAATAGATATTTTACCATGATACACAGGGGTCTTCAAACATACATTCCATGCAACACTCAAAATAGAGTGATTCCATTAATCTGTTGTACACATATTGTACATCTACTTTACATAAGGCCTCTATCCCTTAATGGAATTTCACACTCTCACACTCTTTGGCATGATTCTCTCGCTTAATATCCACCTCTCATGCCCTTTAGGCTCACAATGTTTATAAAAAAAGATTTTGTAACTAAAATTATTTCAGACCCTAACAATATTCCACTAAATCAATCCTTACGATATTTTAGATCCAAAAAATACTCATCAGATCTCTAACTTACCCATAGGATCTCTCTAATCCCTCACAACTCTTCATATATTCTTTAAAAATATAAACCTAATTACGATGCATTCCAATTCTTAACACAACTAATACAAGCTTTCTAGATTTCCTTAAAACATAGGAATTTCCAACAATTAAACAATTAAAATCAAGACCCCTAGGCCTAGTCATATGTGTTTGACTTTGGAGGAGAAAATCTCCTGCATCAAACTCCGAAGGAAAAACAATTATTCATGATATCCTAATCATGAGTTCCATTTATGAAGTCCTCTTGGGTCCCAAACTTTATGTTTTTGTCCACTTGCCTTGTAGTCTTGTTGTATTGTTGTTTCCTGGAGCTTTCCATTTGGCTTGTTGATGCAAACTTGAAAAATCAAATTTACCCTATTGTTGATTGTCTTCTTTGTCTTCTCTGATACATCTTCATAATCAAAATCCTCATCTCCTCAATTTCCATGTCCAGTTTGTCTTCTTGCGGGTACACAACATTGTTGCGAACTTGGTGTTATACATTGCTTGGTTGTTTCATATCGTCTTCTATATATCTCCATCTAAGAATGTTTGATATGTTCAATTGCCTCTCCCAATTTATCATCTTCTTTATGGGAAACTAATTCTGATTTATATCTTCAGGATTCTTACTCTCATATTCATTTGTGCAATTTCCATTAGTCACCACAACCTTCTCCTCAGAATAATCTTGGATTAAATTCACAAACTCTTTGTAGTGTTTATCATCACTGTCACTTGAATTTTGTAGAGATATTATATATTTATAAAAAAAAACTATGTCTTATCCTTTAATCTTCTCTTCTTCAATGCCGCAACTAAGAATTTTGGAATACTATGTACTTGCAACTATCATACAATATTCTTCATCAATCCTTGGTTTGATTAACCGATCTTCCAACATCCTTAGATCTCCTTCAAAATCTGTGACCATTGTATCATAGTGTTTTCCTTCAAATTATTCTTTGTTCATTGCAACAACAGGATCTTGCAACTACTTTTCCATATCTACATCACTTGATAAAAAGTAGTTACAAGATCTAGGTGTTGATCTAGGTGTTGATCTAAGTGTTGATCATCTTCATGAGACAATGTTGTCTAGGATTTGATCATATTCATGAGACAATGTTGTCTATTCCTTCTCTATGACAGAGACTTGATTATGTCTTCCTTCACTTTCTTCAGCACCTACAAACACACAGAAAATGTTATATTAAAAAACATAAGGCTCTTTATCCTCATCTGATTCTTCTTTCAACACATCCTCATGTTGATATGAACTTCCCAAGTAGTTCATGAGACTCTCAACATGTCTCTCTTCTTCCTCATCCTCTTCATCAAGGAATAATCCTTTCTCTAGTTCACATAAATGGACTTCCTCTCCTTCTAGTGACCTCTGTATGAACTCAACTCCTCTGAGTTCTTCCTTCTTCATCCAGGCACTCAACCTGTACTTCAAGATCTTCAATATTTTCCTCAACTTTCTAGAAAACAATTTCATTACATGCCACTTGACTTTCCTCTTCAAATTCCATCCTTGTATCTAGTTTTCCTCTAAGTTATTATGTATAAATTGTCTTGTATAACTGAGTTGTGCTTTCAACTCAACCATTTCTCTATTAATTTCCTCTTGAATTGTTCTCCTCTTTATTCCATTTGTTTAGGAATTTTCTTTTGCTCTATTGTGGCTTCTCTCTGAAACTTTATAATGACCATCAGTATTCATTTTCACCTCTTCTTTTTGAACTTCACCTAGTTCATAGTGAGTTGCAGTCAATCCCATGTAACAAGCTCTCTCCATTAAATTGTTACTCAATACCTTACTAAGTTTTTCCTTAGCCTAGCCCCTTGGTTCTCTGATCTAAATTGAAGAAGACTTGTATCTTTTAAGTTATTTGTAAGTGTCAATTATGTGTGCTTGGGAAAAGGGATCAATTTGAAAACACATAAATCATAGAGTTTTCACACTTAATATGAAAATACTAACCAACAATTAATAGCCAACAGTAAACACATAACATAGAAAATGATAAAGAAGTTCACCCCTCTCTTGGGATACATCTCCTGGTCCAACTTCCAATGGATATTTTATATTATTTGATCAAAGTGATAAAAAAAAAGTGATTTATAGTGCTCAAAATTCCAAATAGATGGCTCCAATGGCTCTAGAACATCCAAAAACCCCTAGTTGGGCTCTTTCTGCACCTGGTTTGGCCAAAAAATGAAGAAGTTACACCTCCTAGAAGTCTTCCCCTTCAAGCTTGTTGTCTCTGGTTCTCCAATTCACACATGTGTGTGACTAACCCAACTCTCTCAGTGTTACTGGGCCAAAAACCCAACACACCACACCATTTCGAGAAATGTGGTGAATTTTCACACCATTAGTGCGCTTGCCCCTTTTCCCAGCGGAGGTGTTGGTCGCATGGGGGGAATGTGCCCATGTCCCAGTGCCTATCTCGACCCTCATCGCATAATGGATCAGCTCTATGCCAAGGTCATGTGGAGTGGACATATGGCAAGGAGTATGCACCTTTCCGATCTTGCGCCATCGGTTATATGGAATGGTTTTATGTTGAGCGTTAAGGGATAGTCTCAGCACTTTCCGATTCCAAATCCAATGGTTATGTTACGATTCTATTGTATATGAGTTGGGGTTTGAACCATGACTAAACACCATTCAAAATAGTTCACATGTGTGCCAAAGCGTAATAGGTAGTGGTCGCATGCTATGTGGTATGAACTGGGGGATGGGACTTAGCCCTGACCCTTTAATATGTCACCCTATGCAATGGTTTCAACTCAAATAATTTAAAACACACTATAGAGTTAAGAAACACCACAGACGGGATGGTAGCCTGGGCCCTGACAAACCTTTCACGTTTCCATCCAGATATTGGGGGTTCGTCCCTCGCGGACTTTACCACATTTTACACACTGGAGGGGTGCCACGTGGCAGCCCATGACTGGGCCACATGGCAGCATATCTGTTGTTGGGTATTCTACCCTACGGACTAATAAGCTAGGACTCTAAGCTCATACGCAGATCATGACCCTCAAGACTTAACTTTTAACCTTCTACCCGAATCTAAAACCCCTTTTTTCACATGCACATAAGGAAAGAATGAACCAACCTATTTCCGACGGTTGAAGTAGATCCTCCGTTGAGCTTCTTATCTCCTTGCTGCTGCTGCTCCTTCCAAAAGCTTCCCTGCAATCAAGACAAGACTATGCATGCATGCTACTGATCTATTCTAAGGTTAGAGATAAAAACACAAAT
>ML791233.1:108546-124873 GCA_009831015.1 Picea engelmannii
GGATACCCGCGTGCAGTACGAGGACAGCAAGCGGATGCCCGCGCCCAGTGAGAAGTTAGGGCGCGGGTTGCTTGTTTTAAATGGTTTTTTGAGGAATTACTCAGCATGGCTTTGGTTAGGAAGAGGCATGAGTTGGCCTGATGACAGGTAAACCTGTATGGTGCATTTTAGGGTTATAACAATATCACTTTCCCACTAAATTAAATGTGTCAGCACTTGATTCATTCACCTGTCTACCACATAACCTGCCCAGTCAGCATGCCAAATCATCACTTCCATGTCACTGTATGGTCATCTAACACATCAACATTGTACGAACTGTACAGTGCGCAAAATTTTGCCTCTTTGGAAAAATGAACAGAACATGATATCTCGCTCATACGATGTCCATTTGAACCCGTTCAAGTTGAATTGGGATTGTGAGGATGAGGCCTATGCGTGTTCATTTTGAAGCAATTCCAAGAACTTTTATTTTTTAGCAAAATTTTATCCCCTGGATCATTCTCTCCCTCAGAACTTCCTTTTTGAGCACTCCCTTCTCTTCTCTGGATTTTTCACCTGCTCACTTTCCCCAGAGAACTTATATCATTCTCCTCACTTCCAACCTTCAGCTGAAATTGTTACAACATCCCTTGTTGCAAGGCTCTTCTTCCACTGGATTCTTCACTTGAGATCTATGCTTGCTCCCTCTTCCTTTGTCACAACTCTATTGGTTGTCAATGGTTGCTCATCATTACTCATTCTCTTTATGTTTCTACCTATTAATTAACACTAATATTGTTAACTAAAACTCGGAGATTAATCACAAAACATAAATACCTGCAAGATATGTCCTAACATCGTATCCTTCAACATCTCGTCCCTATTCTACTTCTTTTTTTGGAATGGCCTCGACTCTGGAGAAATTCACTAAGGAATTTAATTACTTTTTATGTCTGTCTGCACAATTTTTCTCAGGTTTCCTCCTACTAAACTTTCTCTCATATTTTGTATTCCTCACGTAATTTTAAAGAGAATTTAACTGGCTTTGATACCAAAATGATGAACTCTCGACCTATTTTTTTCCCACGGGTGCAGAATACTCGCACTATTCTTCTTCAACTCTGAAATTGATTTTCTCTTAAATGTAATGCATGGAGCCAAAAATATCCTCTTCGGAGTTCTAAAATACTCTACTACGCATTAGTCCACTAGCGCTAAAAAACAGGCGCTCTTCTCACCATAATCATGGACCAATATTTCATTTTCTATCTCTTTTACCATAAGTGCCTATTTATTTGACCATGAAACCAGACCCAATAACGAAGTGCTAACAAACAAGTGCTAAAATATTGAGCACTTAACCCTCAAGAGCATGATGCTAAAACTCCCATAGGACCTTGGGCCATTAGCAATGGCTTACCTCAGTCGGGGATTAATTCACCTTTCCCTTTTCACCATTGAGAGTCACGAAATGGACGATTCTAATGTCTTGTTGGAGTGTGGATTCATACTGCAACGAAGTGCCTCTTCCTTTCACCTCCTGAAAACATGTGTTACTTCTACCATTGATCTATTCCTCTCATCGATCATATTCATTTCTTGGACTTCTTCTGTCGTATTTCCTCCCCACTACGCACTCTTTTGACCTCTGATATCTATACAACCTACACCGTTGATTTGTCATAAGATCTATGGTCTACAACTCTTTAGTCTTTTAATTATGCTTCCCAGGTCTTCTTCTGTCAACATGCATGTTCCTACCATGTGTCACCTTCATACTCATGCATCCAATTGCCACATGTCCCTCTCTCATTCATGCACTTTGTTGCCACATGTCCACTCCTCATTCACTGAAACCATATGTCCTGGTCTTGGTCAGCTACCACACTGATTAAGGGATTTTTCCTCTGTGATCTTGGGTCTGGATCACAATAGAGTAAGACTAAGTGGTAGAGACAACAATATCCCCTCATATAAAAGCACACAAAATATAAAGAGAATAACTACTTAAAATAGGAGGAAGTAGGGATAGAAAGGATAAAAGAATGTGCACCTTGTTCTCCCTTCTGATGTCGATCCCCACTCCAATTCATGAAGAGATCCAAATCTTTTGCTGGAACCATCCTGTCAGAGAGATACAAAACAAGGGATGCAACGAAAGTAGTTATAAAATCCAAATCACGTGCATATTATATGTCATATTCAAAGTAAGCATAAAGATAAACATACATTGAAGACAAAATCTGAGGGAAAACAAACTCTTTTATTATCAGCAAGTGGAAAAGGTAAGTTACAACCTTGTCCATCCTTTAGGCATCGTCTTGAAGCCAATTGTCTAGGTTCCTAAAGGAATCCTCAAGAATGAACTCAACCAATGTAATCTTATTTCAATTACTTAGATAGAGATAAGGAGACACTATATAGTCACATAACATGAGAAAAAATTCATGGAAAAGGAGTTTCTAGACTACAGGGGATGTTGCTCATAGAATTATAGGGAAGGGGGGCTTGCTAGATGTTAGCAGCATAACTTTGCATAAAAGGACTTGACCTCTTATTATCCCTCCATGGTTTTTTTATATCTTCCCAAAGAGGTTTGGGGAGTTTAATTCCATTGTGAACGGAAAAGGGTCATTGGGAAACAAGCCCAACCAAAAACCCACTCGAAAACACGGGATTATTTTATTTTTCACCAAAAATGAGGGCATCTGCACGTTGCAGTGAGGAATGTCCTGAATTTCCTTGTGTTGCACTAGGTAAACCTGCAGATATGATCTTAGGGCATGTTTTTTTTAGATGATTTTTGAGAGGTCCTTTGGGGGGAAGTCTAGCAAGCATTAGTAAAGGGTTAGGTCATGGCACAAAATCTTAGGTGTGGCATTTTTTGCTATAAAATATGACCCCTAATGTGTGAGTTCATAAGGGGAAAACAATGGTCGAAATACATTATGAACTTTGATAGGTGATGATGCATCCATGGAGGTTCCTAAAAAAGTGATCCAAAAACAATAACCATTAGCAAAGATCAAGCGAGATTTTTGTTTAACAAGTCGGGCATACCCGTGCTCAGGAGTGATGTAAGCATGACCACCAAAACAAGTACATTGTGGATCCATGGAGTATGTAAAATATAGCTATAGTCCATGGATACAAACAATATATAGTGGATCCATGTGATATAAATGAAGTAGAAAGAATGGCCACGAAGAATACACATTGGATCCATGTCAAAGTAGATCATATCCATGAATAGACACACAGTGGAGTTATGTCTCAAAACAAATAACAGAGGATAACTAGGACCAGAGCAACGAACAATTTGATCCTTTGTGAGTACCAGTCTATAAGGTGGGCACCATATGAGCCGAAAAGGAGAACAAAATATGTGGTGCTCATTCTTCACTCGAAGTCTTTACTACGATCTGTCATGGTAAAAGTATACACTATGTGAATAAATGAGTCAAAGTTGAACACAATAAGACATCGGTTGATTACCGATCATTGAGGTATATCATTAACAAACACGAGACAACCCACCGATAATGATAATTGAAATCAAGGTATTGTGGTACTATCTAACAAGTGTGAATGAATTGGTTGGCGTTGAACACTTGGTAGAAACTATAGAGTAGGGGACATTGAGGTATTCTCGCTATCAATAGAGAGGAAGACTACCATTGATGAATGCAATCCCCAAGGTACCAAAACAATACTCTATATCCCTCTCCCAGAGGAAGATGTGTTGAAGTTGATGGGAGAGAACCCGATGAAAGGAAGGCATTAATGTATCCTCCATCATCCAACATGAGGGGTGGTGGAAAGGCCAAAGATTTGGAAGTGATCAGATGAAGAGACTACTGCTCATGATGATGAGACTGACTTGGGAAGGTCGAATTGAAAGGTCACAGGATAACTATAGAATAGTCAACATGGGTTGGAAATTTTCCCTTGAACATGAGGATGACACATTATGTGACTATGGTAGCATGACTATAAGTTCGGATACATTTGTGACACATGAGGCATCAAAAAGGCTCCATGTAGTTGGAAGAATAACCAACCGGCGGAGAAAAAGCCTCAAAATGAGAAAAAAGTCTCCTAAAGCCATACTAAACCCAAAATGATGAGATATTGACTCAAGCTTTTTCTTTATTCAAGGGCGACAAGACTGTTGCCAATAAAAGAGATAGATGTTTTCTAATTCTTTTTTGTTTTTTTGTTTTTTTTGTCTTTTTCATGTTATAGAAGCCTAAAAAAGAGAAAAAGAATGTTTATTGTACAGTGGAGGAAAGAAGTGTTGCAGAAAAGAAAAATAGTTCCAGAGTGTCAGGAACATACCTATGCTCAATGTAAGGAAGCATGTGTAGGATAAGGACACTCGGGGGATGTTCCCTCTAGGGATAAGGTATCGAGTTGGAAAGGCATACATTGCAAAGCTGGGAACTGATAGGAATGCATAGGCAATTGGTTCAAGGAGAGCATGTTGAATTCGACATTAGGCCTAAAAGAACGAGCAGTGAATATGCATATGCAGTTACAACTCAACTTCAGGAAGTAAACCTCCCATGATGGTTATTTTCGTTAGTCGGTCTCCAAGGTCTAAAAAAGATAAAATCATACCAAGGAGAACTCTTTTGGCGAATACTGGACTAGAGTATTTTTTTTTTGTACATAGTCAGTTTGGTCTGGAAAAGGGTTAATCTTATACCAAAAATACGTCTCTTCAAATCCATTTTATGAGTGTGACAAAGACAAGATCACTCAGCTATATTTTCATTTTTAAGGAGTCTGAAAAGAGCTTAACTATGGACTCCCTTTTCCTTTTTCATAAAGTTAGTCCAGTGGGCTCGAAAAAGTATAAAACACAACTTAGGAGAACTCTTCTAGTCTGAACACTAGAGTCTACCTTTTTCGTAATTAGTCTATTTAGTTTGAAAAGGGGGTAAACTTGTGTTGAACAGATGTTCCTTCGGGACCATTTAACGAGTGTAAAAGGAACAAGGTCAGTCAACAATATTTTCAATTTTAAGGAGTCTGAAAAGAGTTTAACTATGGATTCCATAATGCCATTGTGAGCAACATATAAGGGTTAAATATAAGGTCTAAGTATTCACTGTGATGCTATGTGCTATCTGCGAAGTACCATGAGGGTTAAATATTGATGAATGATCTATTCTAAGTGCCTTATAAAATATATAATCACATATCAGTGTCCCAGCTAAGGTTACAGACATCTGAGTCCTGCAACCACCACTGCCTCTACCTCGGGTGAGACTTCATCTGCTTCGCAGGTGTTGTCAAAAGGGTTGGTAGTTAGGGTTTTTTTTGTGTGCTCTTGAGTGTTGAACCCTGGGTGTACCCCTGTGCCAACAACCACTTTCCATAAATATAAATTTCTCCAATACTTTATCATTTAAATATTTCTTCTTGATTTTTTCACCTTACTTTATCATTTCTTGATTTTGTCACTTCTCTTTATTATTTAAATAATCCACCTTGACTTTGTCACTTAAATTTATCATTTAAATAATGGTTTCTTATTTTAGGTCACTTTGACTTCTTTGACCTTGGAGGATTCAATCCTTCATGTGGGGGTCCTTCATCTTCGTAAGGCAATAACTCTCAAACCATGAGGAGTTATGTGACATTCCACATACCACCGGAAATGGAATGACAATCACTATCCATCCAGGATAGTTTCACCAACAATTTCCTTGATCTTCATCTCATTATTCCATATACAAGCATGGTTCCTCCAACCATTCTTCTAGGATAACTCAATCTGCAAAGCGTCTTCCCATGAGGGATTTCACCATAAGGGGACCACTTTGGAGTTCATCCATTTGTGCACCTTATAAATCATGATAAGACAATAATGAGAGCATGGGTCCTCCAACCATTCTTCTAGTATAACTCAATCCGCAAAGCATCTTCCCATGAGGGATTTCATCATAAGGGGACCACTTTGGAGTTCATCCATTTGTGTGCCTTATCAATCATGATAAAACAATAATGATTCATCTATATATTTTTCAACAATGCATCATATACCAATGAAACCACATCAATCCATCTTCATCATGTATTAATGACAACTCATTGATCCATCTTCATCATATCAATGACAACTCATTGATCCATATTCATCTATGCATTTTCATCAAGGAAAATACATATTACATTACATCAGTCATCAATAAATCAATCCTTTGGCACCAATCAATCACTTGACATCAATCAATCAAACCATTGGCATCATTGACAACATGATCCAACAATCTCCCCCTTTGGCATTGATGGAAATACCAATATTGTTGTCAACACCAATTACCAATTATTGATGTCAACATTTAGATAAGGCATGCTTTGCATCAATAGTCAATGTGACTATCTCTCCCAATCAATAATCATCAATCACATCAATGTGACTATTTCTCCCCCTTTGACATCAATGGAAAAGGGCCATTTTCCTCTTGGGGCCGCTCCCCCTGCTTGAAATTTCCTTGGGGTTGCTCCCCCTATCTGAGTGCCTTTGATCTTCCTCTGAATAATCTCTCCCCTTTCGAACAAGGGATATCACTCTGATGTAATGTTGAAAATACATCGAACATACTCCCCCTGTAACCATCACTCCTCCTAGAATTATGCATATGTGTTCTTTCTTCAAATATAGGGCTCTTTTCTAGGTATGCATCTGATAAACATCTCATCCTAGAATCATGGGAAGAAGAATGACTCCCCCTATGGGTATGTCTCCCCTATCTTCTCTGCAAGATGAACAATGTGCTACCATATAACGATCCTTGGACTTGTTCATGCATCAAACTCATGCTATACCAAGCATCATGAAGCAAAAGATATGTCAACAATGAAATAAATAATCATGAGAAAAATATCAACCAAGCACATCCTATACAAAAATGAGTGCTCATCGTGCACAACACCTATGTACATCAACCATGTAGATCAACATCATGCAATGTGCCAAAAGATATCATCCATGGAATGTATCAATCATATGCCTCTACCAATATGCCAACCATGTGCATCCACCAATATGCCAACCATGTGCATCCATCGATATTCCAACCATGTGCATCTACCAATATGCCAACCATGTGCATCTACCAATATGTCAACCATGTTCATCTACCAATATGCCAACCATGTACATCTACCGATATGCCAACATGTGCATCTACCAATATACCAACCATGTGCATCCACCAATATGCCAACCATGTGCATCCACCAATATGTCAACCCTGTGCATCTACCAATATGCCAACCATATGCATCTACCAATATGTCAACCATGTGCATATACCAATATGCCAACCATGTTTCATATCACTCATGATATGTCTCCATCATGAACCAAGTGCCACAATCATGTATCTTAGACAAATACCAATGTTGTGTTGATCAAGTAGTACCAATGGTGTAGTATCATCAAGCATATGTCATTTATGAGTGTACCAAACATGTATCAATTATAGATCAAGATATGAATCATCAATGATGTACAACATGATCACCTCATAAACTCACCAACCACATGTCCCAATGTGTAGCCCATCCATATGCTAAATGCATGCATCAATCTTTCCAACAAGTAAGCTACCAATACATCATCAAGATATATCACATAACCAAGGTGTCATAACTTCACTATCATAACCAGCATTTTTCTTCAATAGAAAATTCATAAATACATACTCACGGGTTAGTTCCATGTACCCAATATTTTATTTTACACCATCACCTTACATAATCCAATATAGAATCATAAAAACCTACAGTAAACTGTGTCAGAACCTGCAATAAACCATGTCAGACCCTGCGTCACAGAGTTATACCATCACATCAAACTGCAATCCATGTCCATAGCCCTTTTCCTTAGGCTTCACCACATATACGCATCATGTTGCACAGACATCTCACGCATGTAAGCGACCTATACAAGGTTAGCCTGCATATGTATGCGACTGATACCATTGTCACCCACGTATGCCTCAATAGATGACATTTTTTAACTTCCCTTCAGTCTTTCATTCTATTATGGATGCTTTGCCTTCTTCATCCACTTCTGTAGATGTCCCTGCTCCTTAGAAATTGAGATCTGAGCATCCATATTTTCAAAGATGTCTCCCTTCCTTACTTCATTCCTTCCCCTAGCCATGCTATGTGAAGTCCTCATCATGGACTTTCTTCTTGTGTTCCAGCACTCTTGAGATTTGTGGCCAAATCCACTACAGTTGTATCATATCATGGTGTTATAGTGATCCATATGGATATCGATGGCCACCCACCTTTTCCAACTGGCTCAAAATAGTTTGCTGACATTTTTGGCAATTTACTATTTTTAGCAGTTTTTACTTCCAGGGCCATTTTGAGGGCCTAAATGAAGGTTTTTCAGCATCGAGCTCCTCAATTATATCCATATGTATCATTGAGCCCCCAAAATGAATCTCCTCGGTGATACCTTTCCAATGAGCTATCACACGCCTAAAACGGAGATCGTATGCAAAAGTTACGCCCCCGGGAAGTTGATGTACTAGCTTACCCAAACGGGGCCCACATGACTTTTGGCGTTTCATTTCCTAGGGTTAGGTTTTTGGATGCCTAGGATTTTTGGCATTCTTGATTATTGTAAAAAGGCCTTCAGAGCCTCATTGTAACCTTCTTCTCGTGAATGTGTGTTGTCGTCACATCTCTTCTCAGAGATAAGCCTCCACCATTCCAGCAAGCTTGTTTCCACTGCATTTTACAGTTTCAGCTTATTTCGTTATTGAATAGAAAACCAGTTTTACTATATCTCTATTATTTTGTGTTAAGCACCTGTTAATAATTTGTATTCATTTCATTATGCTCATAAAATCTGGATCAGTGGTATCAGAGTGGTCTTCTCCTTGTTGTCTTAATGCATGTCCCCAATGAGGTCGGAGTACAAAGAGTTGGGTCTCGAGCTTGTTTCTCTTAAGGACAGAAGCTCTTGCACGCCCAAGCGACCTCCCATGGTAGGAGAAAAGAAAGATGGTGGGACAGGAGATCCTTTCAAACTGTTGATTGAGGAAGCCCTCACACAACAAAGGAACGAGATGATGGATAGTTTCACTCAAATCCTTCAGCAACTACCAACAGGCAATGCATCTTCTTCGAACGGAGTCGTCGCCCCTTCAAGGTACAAATAAACTTTTATATTCCTATATTTGAAGGTCATATAGATGCAGATGTTGTAGACAAGTGGTTGAATCTACTAGAAGGGTATTTTTCTGTTCATAAATTTTCGAATAGAGAAAAGATTACTTTTGCGCCCCTCAAAGTCGTTCCCCATGTCAAAGATTGGTGGGAAACTTTCTATGAGAAAAAGGAAATAGAGGAAACCTCATTATTTCTAGTCACAACCACCTGGGAATCCTTCAGCAAGAAAATGGACCACACTACAGCAAGAAAGAGACCAAGCAGTGCCAGATTTCACAAATATCTTCCATACGTTGCGCACCAAGTTGGGTATCAAAGATTCGGAGCGACATTTGGTGCTCAAGTATCGTAGTTCTCTGCATAGATACATCCAAACCGAAATGGAATTTCTAGACATCTCATCCTTGGGTGTGGCCTACCGATATGCCATCAAAATCGAGCAAAATCTCAAACAAAAGACGCGGCAATTTGGGCCTGGGAACCCCGCACAACAAAAGCCAGGAAAGGGTGGCCCCAACCCATCGAACAAAGGACAAAGAAAATATGGACAATATCAAGACAACCAGTACAAGACGCAAGAAAAGAAGGACACCAAAAAGACAAAGAAAGATACCGGGAAGTGGTGTGACTTCCATAAGAGCCCTTGGCATAACACTGTTGACTGTCACTCAAAGCAGTCACTGGTGGCCGAAGTGAAAGCCTCTGAATCAGATGGATATTCTGACTCCAAGATAGAACCAGAAAGGGGAAGATGGATCATTTATGTGGAACCCAGTGCCACCATTGCTACCACCAAGATCCAGCCTGGTGAACCAGACGAGCCAGAAGAAGGAGAGTGCCTCTTCCATTCACAGATGTGGGTAAAAGGCACCCCGCTACACTTCATCGTTGAGAGTGGTAGCCAGAAGAACCTCATCTCAGCATAGGTCGTCAAGCGACTGGCCCTGCCAACAACGCCACACCCACAACCCTACACCATTGGATGGCTCCTCCAAGGAAGCGATCTTTGTGTCGGCCAACAGTGTCGACTGTCGTATGGCATCAATCCCTTCAAAGACGAGGTATTGTGTTATGTTACTCCTCTTGAAGTTTGTGATGTTCTTTTGGGCCAACCTTATTTATGGAAACGTCATGTTGTATATGAGTCTAGGCCTCGTAGTGTTATTATTACTTTGAACAGGAAATTGTGCAGGATACCTGAGGCAGTCCCACCTAGTGCTATTTCCTTAATCTCTGCTAAGCAATGTAGGAAGGTCATCTCTCAGATGAGGAAGTTTGTCTTCTTCATGATTCACTCTCATAATAAGTGAAAGATCACAGCCACATCCAGGGTCTCTGTGGTCGACCTCTCCACATAGCAGAAGCAAGTAGATAAGGTCGTGGAAGAATACTCAGATATCTTCTCCTCACCTATAGGGGTACCTCTGCACTACTATGTCAAGCACCCCATCAATCTAACCCCCAGTGCACCACTGCCCAATGGGCCAGTCTATCGCCGCTCTTTGTTAGAGAATGAGGAGATCAAGAGATAGATCCAAGAACTGCTCCACAAGGGGCACATATTCCCTAGCTCATCACCTTACGGGAGCCCAATCGTGCTGGTACAGAAGAAAGATGAAACCTGGCGACTCTGTATTGATTACCGGGCTCTGAATAAAATCACTGCCAGAAACCAGTACTCGATGACATTCTAATTTACAACAAGACTTAGGACGAACACTTGCAACATATTCAGCAGGTTTTGCACACCCTGTGGCAACACAAGCTATACGCCAACCTGGAAAAATTCTCCTTCGGCATGGATAGGATCCATTAACTGGGCTACATCATTGATCAGCATGGCGTACATGTGGATCCAGCCAAGATCCAATTCATTCGTGACTGGCCAGCCCCAACAACACTCACTGAGCTTCGAAGCTTCTTGGGACTTGCTAATTTCTACCGCAGGTTCGTGTTGGGTTTCTCCCATATTGCATGGGCCCTCATCCAAATAAACAGGGGTGGTGGTAAGGCGAAATTTGCATGGGGCCGGTCCCAACAACAAGCGTTCGATGATTTGAAGCAACGCTTGTGCTCAGCCCCAGTAATTTCACTACTAGACCTGCAAAATCCCTTTGAGATCGAGACAGATACTTCAGACTATGCCATGGGCATTGTTCTCACTCAACATGGCCACCCTGTGGCCTATCATAGTGAGACATTGTCAGACACTGTCTATAAGTACCCTACTTATGACAAAGAAATGTACTCCATTGTGCAAGCATATCGCTAGTGGAGACATTACATTCTTGGGAAGGAGACAGTTGTCAACACTGATCATAAGCCACTGCAGTTCATGCAGACATAGGGAAAACTGCAAAATGATCACCATCAAAAGTGGTCCACATACTTGCAGCAGTTCCACCTCAACATCAAGTATAAAACAGGAAGCACCAATTGCGTCGTTGATTGCCTCAGCAGACCGCCAGTCGCGACACTCACCACGGTGCTAGACTCTTGCGGCCATGAGACATTTGGATGGCCCCAACTCTATGAGACAAACCCTGACTTTTCCACCCCTTACCAAATGTTGGGTGAAAATGTAGATGTTGATAATTTCCATCTTCAGGATGGGTTGTTGTGTCGTCTAGGCCATATCTATGTTCCATCAAGCGAGGGAGCGAAGCTGATCTGGGAATCCCACTACATTCGGGTGGCTGGACACTTTGGCGTCAAAAAGACAGTGGCGATGTTATAGAAACATTTCTGCTGGCCGAAACTTTGACAGGAGGTCGGCAAGTATATCAGGTCTTGCACTGCCTACGCTATTTCCAAACCAACCACTAAGAAACAGAGATTGTACACCCCTCTTCCTACTCCTGACAGGCCATGGGAATCCATCTCAATGGACTACATGTCAGGCCTCCCATCCACCAAGCGGGGAAATGATTGTGTTTTTGTGGTTGTTGATCGCTTTTCTAAGATGGCGGTTCTGGTTGCCTGCAAGAAGAGCATCACAACAGAGGCCACTGCCAAGCTCTTCTTTGAACGAGTCTGGGTACATTTTGGAATCCCATAAACCATTGTCTCAGATTGGGATAGTCTATTTCTCAGCACATTCTGGTCAAGCCTCTGGTCACTACTGGACACAAAGCTCACCAAATCCACAGCCTTCTACCCCCAGACAGATGGCCAAACCGAGGTTGTAAATCGAATGATTGTGCATATCTTTCGCATGTATAATTCAAAGAAACCCCGCACATGGGATGAGATCCTTCCTTATGTCCAGCATAGCTACAAATGAGCCTTGCATATCTCAACTGGCCACAACCCCTTTCAATTGGGGTTGGGATTCCAACCATTGGGTCCCATAGATGTTGCAATTCCCCTTGCAGTCACCTCAATTGACTCATCTCTTGCTAGTAATGAAGATGACAAGGCCACCCGGTTCATTGAGCGGATCCATCACATCTGCCAACAAGTTCAGAATATCCTACAGAAGTCCAATGACAAGTACAAACAACGCCATGATCAACATCGGGTGTTGCATTGAGGTCCTACAGAATTTCCTAATCTAATGGGGGACCTCAATGCAATGGAGACCATTGATTCCTAAGGAGGGAGGATTTATCCATATGGATATCGGTGGCCACCCACCTTTTCCAACTGGCTCAAAACAGTTTTCTGACATTTTTGGCAATTTACTATTTTTAGCAGGTTTTAATTCCGGGGCCATTTTGAGGGCCTAAATGAAGGTTTTTCTGAATATATATCCTCAATGATAGTTGAATTCATCATTGATCCCCCAAAACGAATCTCCTTGGTGATACCTTTCCAACGGGCTATCACACACCTAAAACGGAGATCATATGCAAAAGTTACGACCCTGGGAAGTTGATGTACTAGCTTACCCAAACGGGGCCCACATGACTTTTGGTGTTTCATCTCCTAGGGTTAGGTTTTTGGATGTCTAGGGTTTTGGGAATTATTTCTTATTGTAAAAAGGCCTTCAGAGCCTCATTGTAACCTTCTTCTTGTGAATGCGTGTTGTCGTCACGTCTCTTCTCAGAGATAAGCCGCCACCATTCCAACAAGCTTGTTTCCGGTACATTTTATAGTTTCAGCTTATTTCGTTATTGAATAGAAAACCAGTTTTACTGTATCTCTGTTATTTTGTGTTAAGAACCTGTTAATAATATGTATTCATTTCATTCTGCTCATAAAATCTGGATCATATAGTGAACAACAATGTGTCCTACTTGATCACATATCCAACACCTTATGGTGTTATGAAATCTTCCATTATATCTTCTTTCATAAGATCTACATTCAAAAGCTTTGTGACCATATTCATTACATGAATAACAATTCCCATGAAAAATACTTTCATACCTTTGCTTTGGTGTCCCAAAGATAGCTTCTTGATGTCTTCCTTGCTTTGTTCTTTTGAAATGTTCCTTGCCTTGTGTAGATGGTTGCTTTGCAACATTGTCTTCCTTATTTGATGGACTTACCTCATGCTTCTTTGAGGTGCTTTCTTCAGCATGTGTAGCTTCTTCTTTGTATCCAAGACTTGATTTATCATATGGTGATCTTTGACTTTCCAATATCTCATCCAAGATTCTTGAGCTATTCAATAATTTGTTTGACTTCTCTACCTTCTTTCTATCTTCTAACTTACAACATGACTCTTCATTTTCATTTATTTGATCCTTAAATAGTTCCTTTAACCTTTTGGCTTCTTCAATTTGGGTCTTGATATGGACAATAGTTTCAAAACTTTTTCTAATCTCATCATCTACCTTCATACATTCTTTTTCATTCTTTAGTCTTGTGATCTCTTCTTCCTTTTCTTCTAATTGAGTCTTACTACTTTCTTCTAGTTCTTTGAGCATTTATTTTAACTTCAAGATGTGCCTTTGACTCTTCTTGAGAAACTTTTTAGTGTTATCCGAAAGATAGCTATAGTCTATATAATAGTGGCCATTTCTATATTCATATAGACCTCTTTCAACTTTCTCTTTAAGATCCAATAGTTTTTACCCTATTTATTCCATGGGATAACAATTAATTGATTTTATCCAAACTACTTCTAGATTTTCTTCTTCACTTGTAGATAAAAATTCAACATCATCACATTTTCAATTATTGCAATCAAGGGTTTGTGTAGATTATTTACCTTCATTTGAAATGTGTTCAAGACATTCCTTTTTGCCAACATCATCACTTTTATAAATAATGCAACCAAGATTTTTTGGACATTATTTACCTTCATGTGTCTTGATGGAGTTGTCTTCAATGTCTTTCTTCTCCTTCTTTCTTTGATACGTCTCCTCTATATTTAGCCATAGATCCTTGGTGGAAGTGCATTGTTCCATGCTTTTTTTTATAGGGCTTGAGAGTCCACTAAGAATGGTCTTGAGAGAAAATGGATCATTATTCTTTCCTTCTCTTTGAGCTGCAAACTTTGACTTGTTCTTCAAAGGAACTGATCCAGCAATGGTCGCCTTCCAAATTGTTGCTTTCATTGTCTTCAAATGTAATCTCATCTCTATTATCCAAGTAGAATAGTTTTCATCATCAAGGATTGGAACTTCATCATCCATTTGTGTGTCTATGGATCTCCTTCAAGCTTGTTAAGGCTTGTAGTGAAGGCCCACTCTGATACCAATTGTTGGACACACCGACTACACTGAGTGGGGAGGGGTGAACAGTGTAGGGTTCTTTTTCCCAAAACTCCTTAGTTAAAAATCACCATTAACTCATTACTCATTGTTTTCATTTATAACCAGTTAAATGTAAACACATATCAACAATTTATATCGGCAATATATCATCAACAAGTCATCACCACAAGGAACACAAAGAACAGAAGATGTATGTACAATTTTCTTTTTATTACAGACTACAATCCTTGGGGTTTTTCAGCAACAAATGAATAGAGTACAACTCTACAAGAGCACCAGATCTATAATTCAAGACTCATCTTACACCCTCAACACCAACTAAGATGAGGAAACAATCCTCAACAGATATCAATCTGTACCATAAACAAGTGCATCAACCATGCACCAACCTATGCCAAACAACCTGTAATCAACCTGTACCATAAACAAGTGCATCCAACCATGTACCAAGTATATACCAATCATGTATCAACTACTCATCAACAATGACTCATCAATATTTACCAACATCATCAACTATACACCTCATGTATGTGCCAACTCATCAACTGCTTGTCTCAACCATGACTAGTTTTGGATTAGTCAACAACCCTAACTTGAAATAATCATAAATTTGTACCTTTAATGAACAAAGATATGAAATTGATACACAATGTTCTTCAATTTTTTTAATACAATTCCTCAAGGTTTCACTACTTGGAACCTCTCAGAAAAGGAGTTATAGCAAAAATGGCATAACTTGTTGAATTATGGCTTATTCTAGAGAGTGGCCTTGTAGAGCATGCCCCGCATGGAATATTTGTTGAATCGATGTGAAACTATTACATAGTATACTGCATACTATAATATAACCAACACAATTTTTCTCACTGAATTTGGATCTGTTCTGAAGAAGTTATGACGTTTTTACCCAAAACACTTGTTTTAGACTAGTTTCAGTACTAGCCACAAACTCTATTTTCCACGGAGTGTATCTCTAAAAATACAATGAACCACAAGTTGAATTTGTTTACCACAGATAATTGGATATGTTTCCTCAATGGAATATCAATCTCATGGTATGAATCATTATATAAAAAAAGTTATTACGAAAATGGTGAGATGACCTGTAAATAACATACCTTAGAAAGCATCATGAAAAGAATTTATCCTCCCTTGAATTTCGGCCCTCTTTTCTTCACCTTCCCTCTGAAATTCGAATTAGATATCCTTTGGTTACCTCATTCACCTATATATCTTCAATATTCTCAAGTGTTCCACACCAAAAATTCTCAAGAAGCTCTCACAGGAAGCTCTCCATCAATACTCCAAAAGATATTCTCACAAGAAGCCCTCCATTGATCCACAAAAAGGATGATCTACAAGAGACCATTGCTATCTTATTTATACTTTCATCCTCTAGGTCACTTAACCTATTTTCCTTATTTTAGGGTTAACCACTTTCCATAAATAGAAATTTCTCCAATACTTTATCA
>ML791233.1:125444-138122 GCA_009831015.1 Picea engelmannii
CATTTAAATAATGATTTCTTCTTTTAGGTCACTTTGACTTCTTTGACCTTGGGGGCTTCAAGCCTTCATGTGGGGGTCCTTCATCTTCGTAAGGCCATAACTCTCAAACCATGAGGAGTTATGTGACATTCCACATGCCACCGAAAATGGCATGAAAATCACTATCCATCTAGGATAGTTTCACCAACAATTTCCTTGATCTTCATCTCATTATTCCACATACAAGCATGGGTCCTCCAACCATTCTTCTAGGATAACTCAATCCGCAAAGCGTCTTCCCATGAGGGATTTCACCATAAGGGGACCACTTTGGAGTTCATCCATTTGTGCACCTTATCAATCATGATAAGACAATAATGAGTCATATATACATTTTTCAACAATGCATCATATACCAATGAAACCACATCTATCCATCTTCATCATGTATCAATGACAACTAATTGATCCATCTTCATCATATCAATGACAACTCATTGAGACATCTTCATCTATGCATTATCATCAAGGACAATACATATTACATTACATCAATCATCAATCAATCAATCCTTTGGCATCAATCAATCACTTGACATCAATCAATGACATCAATCAATCAAACCATTGGCATCAATGACAACATGATCCAACACCAACCAATAAATCTTCCAGTTCAGGTCGAGGTCGACGATCCATAAACATAGTTTCAAGGATAGCCTCATCTGAAGGGATTTCAACATCTGTGAAACCAGGGCTCGACAACTCACAAATACTAAGGCTCAAGGTATTACAAACAACAATATCAGACTCAAGAGAAAATGCTAGATCACTCGGGCCAATAGGGGGAAGCAAGGGCTCCCATGCCCCCATCAGATAAAACACATGATCAATTGGCAATACCTTATCTTGAGAAGGTGAACATAATTGTAAGGGATCCTTCTCAAGAGAAATTGAACATCGAGTATAAGACACCACATAATTCACCCATGGAAAGGAAGAGTTTATTCAAACACTAGAAACACACAAAGGGGAAACCTGAGGTAAAGATGAAACATGATGGTGATTATCAAATGAAAGTTGATCAATAGTGACGATGCTTCCATTGTGAATGAAATGCATTACATGAAATAGCGTAGACACCACAACATTCATCTCATATACATAAGCATTCCCAAGAATCACATTAAATTATGCAGGGCCTGGCACCACTAATAAGTTGGCTAGGACAATATTCCCACCTAATGTGATAGGAAACTAAGGAATAACCCCCAGACATTCTCTATCTCTTTTTTCGAAATCCAGTAGCTCACTGGTAGCTGACACAAGCTTGGGAGAACCCAAATATTTCCAAGCCGAGGATGATAAAAGACTTGTAGAGGATCCTTCATCTACAGTGGTTCAGCGAATTCCTAATTTATTTATTCTGACCATTATCTGGAAGGGTGCAGAAGAAGGAAGACAAGGCTCTATAAGATCATTCCAATCAAAGAAAACCATCCTAGGACTTGGAGGGAGTGTACTAGAAGAGATTGGAATACCCCCTTGTTCATAAGGTATTGAACTAGAAATGTTAAGGAAACTATCAAAAGACACATCACTCCCCGAAAGAGGAGTGGGATCGACCGAAGATTGCATTGACGAGACCACTTCCTTAGACTTGTCACTCTCCAAGAAAAGAGTTGGATCCACTGAAGATTACATCGATGTTACCAGTTCCTCAACCATTGGTTGAATAGGATGTGAGACAACATAGTAAAGAGATGCATCACCCCCAAAAACAAGAGTGGTGTTGGCCAAAGATTGCATCGGCGTGACCACTTTTTCAACCAAATATTCATTAGATTATTTGGAAACCGAATATGACTCTGAACTACAAGGGTCGTCAGAAAATTACCACGCTTCTCGTTCCATGGTAATAGCAGGGAAAACATGAGTAAGGTGATCTCCTTTGAAAATATTACAAGGGAACTTTGGATTACGTTCTATATGTTTAGGATTCTCAACCATATTAGTGCCCCCAGTATGACTTGCATTGGCTGGTGGGTTTCCCCTAGCATGATTGGAAAAGGATGGTTGCAAATCTCCAATGTGACTAACATAGGTTGGTGACAAGAATCCAACATGACATGCAGAGTTCGGTAACTCGATGCTAGTATGACTAGTAGTGACTAGACTTGTGTCCCAGCATGACTTGTAGCGGATAGTTTCTTGTCTTCAACATGACTCACAAAGTTTGTTGACGAATCTCCAACATGAATAGAAGAAGCTAGTGACTTGTTGCCAATATGACTTGCAGTGACTGGGATTATTCTTCCTGCATTACTAGCAGAGGCTAGTGACAGGTCTCCAACATGACTAGCAGAGGTTGGTGACTTCTTTTTCTTACCCTTCCTTTTCCTATTCCTTTTATACTTTTGGTTACTAGTAACAATACTTTCACCAGAAGGGGGAGGAGGAGGAGAAGTAACCTTTGTAGATGCAGAAGGTGAAGGATTAAAATATATATGATTCCCTTGACAGAAGGTTCTTATCTGAGAAGAATCAAGAGAATTTGGGACATTTGGAGTGGTCCACAACCAAACGGATAGTCCTACATTCAACCCAAAAATGTTCAAAGTGGCTATCAAGGGGGAACTAACATTTCCAAAGAAAGGAAAAGAACAAGAATCCCCTTGGGAAAGGTTCCCTTGGTTGGTATCCTCAAAAACTCTGGACATATTGTTCTTATGCACAGGTTTGTCCCTTGTGGGATTGTTCATGTCCATAAAAGTCTCACGCATTGATTCTGGTGAACCAATGGTATAAAAAAATACACCTTCTAGGAGGTGGCTCCACGCTTTCAAGAGAAAGAATAGGAGTCCTTTCCAACTAGCAAAGTGGATGGTTAAACACCCTAAATCAATTATCCAAAAGCGATGACACTAAAAAAACCTAAGGCCAACTACAAAAAGAAACACTCCAATAAAAATCTCTAAGACAAATATTGCAAGCAAACAAATTTTCCAAATATTCATCCCAGGTGGATGATGTAATGAGTCCAAATAAATGAAAAAGTGGAAAGGGACCTTCCAAACGAAGCAACAAGTTTATCAAGTCACGTGGACCAATGAATGAGGAAGTGAGAAGTAATTATCCTGACCTCCACTAACCATCCTTATCTGGTGCAAGTACCCACACTTTGAGGGGCACCCTCTAGCAGTACTAAAAAGTTTGATACGAAATATGCCCTAGGTACCACGACAAGCCCCTATAGTCACCTCTATGATCCCTAGGAAAATCCACTAAGGTTACCAACTTGCAGTCAATGTCCAGGGGATACAGTCAATAGTCGGGATCGAATGTATGGGAAGGGTATCTAAGACCGAAGCCTCGAAAGCACCGCTTCTCATGAAGGTATAGGTACCAATGAAACACCCAATATATGATCTCTCTGTTATGCTTAGTCAATCTTCGGAGGGGAAAATCCTCGGCTCTCCTTCACGTGGCCTCGTGTTTAGCTCAAGTCTTAGAGGAGTCTCTTGGCTATACTTATATGAAAATTGGATTTTAGATTCTCCCTAGCTCAGATTCCTATGTTTTTTCAATGGTATTGGAGAGTTATCTCTCCAAGCCTAATCCAAGGCCCTAACCCTAACCTTGTCTGTGAACCCTAGAAACAAAGTCTAGTACATTTTAAGTTTAGAATTTGTTTTAGTGGTTGTTTTTACTCAAGGGGGTATGGAGGTGCAACTGATGTTGTTTGAGAATCTTAAAAAAATGAAACTTATAATAACACTGGAAAATAAAACTTTACACTAATTCTTCAAATGAAAAAGAGTTTCACAAACAAAATGCACGAACAATCCTTCAAACCTTGAAATGAAAATTTTTATTTTCTAATGAAAAATGAAAAAGAGGAAAACAAAAGGATTTGTTTCGTATTTTTCTTTTGAAATTCTTTCCAGATGAGAAGAAAACAAAAACCTATGCTAATGTATTTTTCTTTTTTAAATAACAATGCAAACAATGCAAGGAAAGAAAGACACCTAACTAGCAAAAAAACAGGTTTTTTATATTTTCTTTCTATCAAAGAAAAACTAACAAAAGATGCTAAAAGAAACTGTAGAATACATGATTCATGGCCCCCCATGATAACAAAATGATGCTAAAAATAAAATCATGCTAAAATAAAATCATTTTACTTAAAAATGCAAGCTAAAAATAAGTCAAGAATGTTGGGAAACTAAGAGTAAGGTATTTTCTTTTTCTGTATGATAAAAAATCATATTTCAATAGAGAAAAGCCAGAAAGGGACTCGGGATAGCCCAGGTAACTGACCAAACCAATCACTAAATCTAGGAATAAAAAGAGAATTATTTTAAAAACTCCACTTTAACACAAGTATGTGACTGTGTGCAATGCACCTCGCAGATATCCACGGGTTGTAGAAGAGAAACTTGCGGATGTATGTGATCTATAGAACAACAACATGTAGATGGCTAGGAAAGTTTAGAAAAATAAAAAACCACTCCAGGAAAGAGGGCCTTAAGACCTGAAATAAATTCTCGAGAGGCTAAAAACTCTATGAAAAAACTCATAAAATAACAAAAAAATACAAATCAAGCAAGAAAGACACTTCAACCAAACTATCCCAAATAGGAGAATCCCTAGTAGGGTCTCCAATTTTGATTAAGGGATTTTTTCCCTGTGATCTTGGGTCTAGATCAAAACAAAGAAAGACTAAGTGGTAGAAAAAATAATCTCTCCTCAAAGACAACCACACAAAATCTAAAGACAATAACTACTTAAACTAGGAGGAAGTAGGGATAGAAAGGAGAAAGTAATGTGCACCTTGTTCTCGCATCTGATGTTGATCCCTGCTCCAATTCATTGAAGAGCTCTAGAAATTATACTGGAACCAACCTGTAAGAGAGATACAAAACAAGGGTTGCAACGAAAGTAGTTATACAATCCAAAACATTTGCATATTATATGTCGTATTCAAAGTAAGGATAAAGATAAACATACATTGAAGACAAAATCTGAGGGAAAACAAACTCTTTTATTATCAGCAAGTGAAAAAGGTAAGTTACAACCTTGTCCAACCTTTAGGCACCATCTTGAAGCCAACTATATGGGTTCCTCCAGGAATCCCCACGAATCAACTCAACCAATGTAATCTTCTTTCAATGACTCGAGTAGAGATAAGGAGACACTCTATAGTCACATAACATGAGAAAGAAGTTCTAGAAAAGGAGTTTCCAAACTACAGGGGATGTTGCTCAGAGAATTATAGGGAAGGGGGAATTGCTAGATGATGCCAGCATAATGTTTCATAAAATGACTTGACCTATTCTTATCCCTCCATGTTTGTTTTATATCTTCCCAAAGAAGTTTGGGGATTTTAATTCCATTGTGTATGGGAAAGGGTTGTTGGGAAACGATCCCAACACTGAATTATTTTATTTTTCACCAAAAATGAGGGCATCCATGGGTTGCAGTGATTAATGTTGTGGATGTCTACATGTTGTACTAGGTAAACCCATGGATATGATCTTAGGGAAAAAAAAAAATTTAGATGATTTTTGAGAGGTCCTTTGGGGGAAAGTCTAGAAATCATTAGGAAAGGGTTAGGCCATGGAACAAAAGCATAGGTGTGGCATTTTGTGCTATAACACAGGTGTCTCTTCCCAACTTTCATGGAATATTCTTTGATTCCCTTGATTCATAATGGTATAACTTCTTTGTTTCTCTTAACAACGAAGGAATGGTATCGAAGGGGAATACTCCTCGATATTGATCCAGATTTATGAGCGAAACAAAATGAAAACACATATTTATAACACTAAAATAGAGACACAATTAAAAATAATAGAGATACAATTAAACTTGACTTCTATTAAATAAGATATATGTTGAAAACTATAAAATGCAGACTGAAAACAAGCTTGGTAGAATGGTGGCAGCTTATCTCTGAGAAGAGATGTGACGGCTACACTCATTCGCTAGAAAATGAGTACAATGAGGCTCTAAAGGAATTTTTACAATAAACATGAAATTCCAAAACCCTAGACATCCAAAAACCTAACCCTAGGAGATGAAGCACCAAAATTCATGTGGGCCTCATTGGGGTAAGTTAGTACATCAACTTCTCTGGGTCATAACTTTTTCATACAATCTTCCTTTAGAGCACACAATATCTCATTGGAAAGGTATTGATGAGGAGATTCATTTAGGGGGTGCTTGGAATTGTACATCCATAGGATGTGCACGATCATCCGGTTGATGACCTTGGTCTGGCCATTCGTTTGGGGGTGGAAGACAGTGGACTTAGTGAGCTTGGTGTCTAGCAGTGACTAGAGGCTCAACCAGAATGTGCTGAGGAACCTATTGTCTCAATCTGAGATAATGATTTGTGGGATCCCAAAGTGTACCCACACTCGTTCAAAGAAGAGCTTGGCAGTGACCTCCACTGTGATGCTCTTCTTGTAGGCGGTCATAATTTTCATCTTGGAAAAGCGATATACAACCACAAAAACACAGTAATTTCTCTTCTTGGTGGACAAAACGCATGACATGTAGTCCATTGAGATGGATTCCTAGGGCCTGTCAAAAGTAGGTAGATGAGTGTAAATGCCTTGTTTATTAGTGGTAGGTTTGGCAATACTGCAGGCAGTGTAGTACCAGATATACTTGCTAACATCCTATTGAACTTTTGGCTAGTAGAAATGTCGTTGCAACACTTCCATTGAATTTTCTATCTCGAATTGTCTTGCCACCCAATTGTAGTGGGATTTTGAAGTAAACTGTGTTCTCTAGCTTGATGGAATGTAGAGATGGCCTAGATGGCACAACATCCCATCCTAAAGATGGAAATTATTAACATTTGTCTTTGCGCCCAACATCTAGTAGATGTTGGTGAAGTTAGGATCTGTCTCATAGAGGTGGGGTCATATGGAGGTCTCATGGACGCAATAATCTAGCACTATGGTGAGTGTTGTGACTAGAGGTCGGCTGATGAAATTAGTGACTCGGTTGGTACTTCCTATTTTATACTTGATGTTAAGGTGGAATTGCTAAAAATATGTGGACCACTTCTGATGGAAATCATTCTCCATTTTTTCTTGTGTCTACATGAACTGTAGCAGCTTATGATCATTCTAGATTATTTTTTCCTTCTAGAGAATGTAATGCCTCCATTAGTTGCAGGCTTGCACAATGGAGTACATTTCTTTGTCATAAGTAGGGTACTTATGGATGACATATGATAGTGTCTCACTATGATAGGACATGGGGTGGTTGTACTGAGTGATGACTGCACCCATAATATGGTCTGAAGCATCTGTCTCTATCTCACAGGGTTGTTGCAGGTCAAGTAATGAAACAACTAGGGTTGAGCACAACACAATATGGGAGAATATCAACACAAACCTGCAATAGAAATTGGAAAGGACTAAAATATCTGAAGTCAATGAGTGTGGTTGGGGCTGGCTAGTCATAGATGACTTTCTTCTTGGATGAATCAACAAGCATACCATGTGCATCAATAATGTATCCTAGGTATTGGACCGTGTCCATGTCAAAGGAGCATTTTTCCAAGTTGGCATATAGCTTGTGTTGATGCAGAGTGTGTAGAACCTGCTATATATGCTGCAAGTGTTATGCCCAAGTCTTGTTGTAGATGAGGATGTCATCCAGATACACCGCCACAAAAGAACTAGTGAAAGGCTGCAGGATATCGTCCATCATCCTCATGAAAATTGTTGGGGAATTTTTCAAACCAAAGGGCATGACCAACCATTCAAAGAGACCTTTTGACTTGAAGGAAGTTTTCCATTCATCTGTTTGTTCTATTGGGACTTGATGGTATCCAGACTTTAGATCAATCTTACTGAATTATTTACCCCCTTGAGATTATCAAGAAGATCGTCAATTAGAGGAATCAGGTACTAGTTCCCGACTGTGATTTTATTTAGGGTATGTTAATCATTGCAGAGTCGAAAAGTCTCGTATTTATTCTGTACCGGCATGATTGGGTTTCCACAAGGTGATGAACTAGGTTTGATGTTCCCTTTGTGGAGAAGTTCTTGGATGTGACACTTGATATCCTCATTTTCAAGCAGAGAGTGGTGATAGACTGGTCCATTAGGTAGCGGTGCACCGGGGGTCAAATCGATGGGATCCTTGATCTGAAAATGCAGAGGTACCCCAGTAGGTGATGAGAAGATGTCTTTGTATTCTTCCACAACCTTATCCACTTGATTTTTCTGCATGGAGAGGTTGACCACAGAGGCCATGGATGTGTCTGCAACCTTTCTCTCACTCTAAGAGCAAATCGCAAAGAATACAAACTTCATGGTCTGAGAAATGACCTTCCTATATTGCTTGGCAGAGATCAAGGAAATAACACTAGGTGGGACTGCCTCAATTATCCTATACAATTTCCTATTCAAAGTAATAATAACACTATGAGGCCTAGACTCATATACAACATGAAGTTTCCATAAATAAGGTTGGTCCAAAATAACATCACAAACTTCAAGGGGAGAAACATCACACAATACCTCATCTTTTAATGGATTGATGTTGTACAACATGCGACATTGTTAGATGACGCGAAGATCACTTCCTTGACGGAGCCATCCAATGGTGTAGGGCTATGGGTGTGGTGTTGTCGACAGGGATAGCCACTTGATGACCTCTGCTAAGATGAGGTTCTTTTTTCTACAACTATCAATGATGAAGTGCATCGGAGTGCATTTCACCCACATCTGTGAATGAAAGAGGCCCTCACCTTCTACTGGCTCATCAAGTTCATCGGGTTGGATCTTGGTAGTGGAAATAGTGGCACTGGGTTCCATGTCAACGATTTGTCTCCCCTTTTTTGGTTCTGACTCAGAGTCAGAACCTGCATCTGATTCAAAGTCTTTTACCTTAGGTACCAATGACTTCTTTGAGTGACAATCAACATTTTTATGCCAGGGGCTCTTCTGGAAGTCGCACCACTTCCCGGTATCTTTCTTCGTCTTCCCATTGTCCTTCTTTTCTTACGACTTGGAATGGTTTTCCTAAGGTTTCCCATATTTTCTTTGTCCTTTTTTCTACATGTTGGGGATTTTCTTACCCTAATTCTTCTATGAGAGGTTCCCGGACCCAAACTCTAGTGTCTTTTGTTTAAGCTTCTGCTCGATTTTGATGTCATATCAATAGGTCGTGCCCAAGGATGAGATGTCCAAAAAATCCATTTCTATATGAATGTATCTATGTAGACCGTCACAGTACTTGAGCACGTGATGTTTCTTAGACTATTTTATACCCATATTGGTGCGCAAGGTATGGAATTCATTGATGAACTATGGCACTGTTTTCTCTCTTTCTTGTCGCAGTGTGGTCCATCTTGTATACAAGTCATCATAACTTCCAATAGAGTAGTATTTTTCCTTAATAACATCCCCGAAGGAACCCCAAGTGGTTGAAACTACAAATTATTTGGATCCCTCTATTTCCTTTTGCTCACATAAAGTATCCCACCAATATTTGGCATGGGGACAACCTTAAGGAGTGCAAATGTAATATTTTCTCTATCAAAAAAGTTGTTGACAAAAAAATACCCTTCTAGAAGGTTTGACCATTTATCTACAACATCCGCATCTATTTTAACTTCAAATATAGGAATATAAAAATTGATATGTACCTTGAATGGGGCAGCACCTCCGCTTGAGGTGGATGTGTCACTTCTTGACAGTCATCGAAGGATTTGTGTAAAGTTTTCCATCATCTCATTAATTTGTCACTCAAGGGATTCCTCGAGCAACATTTTGAAAGGATATCCTGTCTTTTCATATTTATTTTCACCCTCCATGGATGGTTTCTTGGGTGTGTGAGAGCATTTTTCCTCAAGAGAAACAAGTTCAAGACCCAACTCTCTATACCCTTACCGTGTCGGGGACATGCATTAAAAAAATGACAAGGAGTAGACTGCTCTGATACCATTGATCTGGATTTATGAGAGGAATGAAATGAAACCACATATTTATAATATTAACACAAATACACAGTGAACAATAATAGAGATACAGTAAAACTTGACTTCTATTAAATAAGCAAAATGCTTAAAACTGTAAAATGCAAACTGAAAACAAGCTTGCTAGAATGAAAGCAGCTTATCTCTGAGAAGAGATGTGACAGCTACACTCATTTGAAAGAATATGAGTACAATGAGGCTCTGAAGGAATTTTTACAATAAACATGAAATTACAAAACCATATACATCCAAAAACCTAACCCTAGGATAAGAAGCGCCAAAAGTCATGTGGGCCCCGTTGGGGTAAGTTAGTATATCAACTTCCCAGGGTCGTAACTTTTGCATACAATATCTGTTTAGGGCACATGATAGCTCATTGGAAAGGTATTGATGAGAAGATTCATTTAGAGGGCTCACTCAAACCCTTAATCTATAATTGAGATACATGATCATGAAAATACATCATTTAGGCCCTCAAAATGGCCCCAAAAGTTTGGGACTTGAAAAAAGCTAAAAATAGTAAGTTGCCAAAAACTGTTTTGAGCCAGTTGGAAAAGGTGGGTGACCACCGAGATCCTCCTGGATCAGATACTGATTATTTCAAAGGGTTATAATGAACTCCAATAGCCAAAATCCAAAACTTGACTCCAAAGACTAATAAGGTGATGTCATGTGTCAATTTTGTAGCCATTCATCTTGGCTACTTCAAACTCATCTGGACCATCGATCAGCTTCATTGAAATATACATTAATATGAATGCCTAGGTATATCTATTAACATGTGTCTTCTTCATATCTATTAGACTGGATCATCCTGATGTAATCCCTACCCTTCGTCGCTCTACCCCTGTCGGAGTACTCTTCTTTGTTGGATCCTTTCGAATATGATTACACTACTCCTAAAGGTTCTTCACGGTTTCTTCAATCTCCAAACTTAGGCTAATTCATGTCCAATGATCTATATGTGAGCCAATTTAAATATAATTGTGTCCCTCCATTCTTTCCTTTTGAACAATTCTTTGGTCCAATGAATCGACACTCTCGATCGATTCTTTAACTAGATCTGACGGCTCTTGTTTCTGGATGTCTTCATACAGATATTGAACTCTATTCGACCTGCACATACAGTGAAACTCAATCTATTCTCATCCCGAATTCAAAATCTTGCAGGGGATTAACCATAAATTCAATCCATCAATTTTCTCCTTGATACATCAATATCTTCGATGATCGATGGCTGATATCAATCTAGCCTACACCAAATACTTGGTTCCAATTTTGAACCTGCATACACACTTTTAAGAGGAAAATTCTCACTGTTCGGTTATTAAAACATACACACTCAATCTAACAGAGTTTTTACCATGATACACGGGGATCTTTAAACAAAAATTCCATGCAACACTCAAAATAGAGTGATTCCATTAATTTGTTGTACACATAATGTACATCTACTTTACATAAGACCTCTCTCCCTTAATGTCCTTTCACACTCTCACACTCTTTGTCCTGATTCTCTCACTTAATGGCCACCTCTCATGCCCTTTAGGCTCACAACATTTATACAAAAAGACTATGAAACTAAAATTAGTTCATAGCCTAGCAATATTCCACTAAATCAATCCTTAGGATCTGTTAGATCCACAAAATACTCCTGAGATCTCTAAATTACCCCTAGGACCTCTCTAAGTTCTCACAACTCTTGATATATGCTTTAACAAGACATAATTAATTACACTGCATTCCAATCCTTAACACAACTAATACAAGCTTTCTAGAATTCGTTAAAACATAAGAATTTCCAACAATTAAAAAATTAAAATCAAGACCCATAGGCCTAGTCAAATGTACTTGACTTTGGAGGCAAAATGCTCCTGCATCAGACTATGGATTTTTAACTTTTGATAGTATTGGATTTTGGTTTTCTTGAGTATGGGGAACATATTTATGATTTGAAAAACTAAGTGTTATTTAGGGCTTTGAAGGCACTGCTAGCAAATTGCTCGCAAAATGGAAATATTGTAAAAGATCTTGTACAACTTTATTAATGTAAGGTTGTAAGCATTTTTTATTTTCTGGTTTTATTCTATTTTCCATGTAATTTTGCTTATAAATAAGAAAATCAACTTTTAGGAAAGTTTCTTTGGATCTAGGGAGATTTTAGAAGGATTGTAGCTCAAAATTGTTTCAAGCTTAATCCATAAACTCTTTTAGATTCAAGGGACATGTTTTGTTGAAGATTTATGTGTGTTAATTCTTATTTGTGGATTATTCTATCATTGAACTAATGTTGCAAGCGTTTAGTAAGGATTTCAATTTTCCAAGCTATCTTGTGTTATTGAATGAATTGTTGGTTATTATTTTCAGTGAACCGTTTTTCATGCTTTAGTAATCATTTTCCTAATTTTTATATGGTGTTTCTGTCATTTAATATATGATGTATTGTGGAATTATTTCCATAACCAAAGTATATTTTATGGAGAATCATGGCATTTTATTTACATAATATTCATCTCTTTCTGCTTTAGTATAGTTATATTTCCTAAAGCTTATCTTGGAGTAATATTTCTCAGCAAAATTAATTCTTAGAGAATTAAAAGTTACAAATCGCTTTCATTCACTTTTATTGATTATTATCCTTTAGTAACATGTTTCTTCAAGTTATATAGATTTTATTTAATTGTTTGATTACT
>ML791233.1:138131-180390 GCA_009831015.1 Picea engelmannii
TGAATCAGTAATAGAGTAATCCAATCCTTTTCAAACACAAAATGAAAGTGTTATATCAATGTAGCATTAACATCCAGTAGTTGCAAAGTAAATAAACAATGAACAAATGAGAAATCATACACATACACAGTACACTAGTGTTTTACGTGGAAACCCAAAGCGGGAGAAAACCACAGAATGATTTTTCTTATATATCTTTAAGAGTTGCTTTCAATGGAAGCACCAACTGGAAGGAGGCTCCAACACCCTAGTTTCTCGAGCTACAACCTGAGGGAAGCTCCAACTCCCCAATTATATGGCTACAAGCCCCTGTGTTCTATGGCTACAACAGGAAGGTGGATACAACCACCTATCCTTTCCCTGTCCAACCAACGTGAAATATAAATGTCAAATGTAGACAACCTGTCACTGTCACTGAATCAACCATTGCCACTATCAACCTATCACTGCCAACCTGTAACAACTTGTACCAATAAACCTGCACCAAAAAACCTGTACCAATAACTTGAACCAACATGTACCATGCATCAACTGCACATCAAATATGACTCATAAATATGTACCAACATCATCAATTATACATCTCACGTATGTGCCAACTCATCAACTACTTGTCTCAACCATGTACCCAACATGTACCTCAACCATATACCAAAGACATACACCAATATAACCATAAAAATTCACCACTCTATCCATAAATCAAATACCATAAACCATTACATCAAACCATGTGCCACAACTTCACTGATATGTAGCCTCAAACTAAATCAACAGCTTAAGCATCACATCACAACCAAAAGACCAATACCCATATGTCAAATACCAACTGTATCCCTCAACAAATCTGATATATGCAACAATATTGAACATCCAATACCATCTCAAGAGCTAAACCATAGCTCAAAAAACATACCTCAAAGAAGATGTGCCATATCTCTCATAAATAGACCCCAACCATGGTATTGCCACAATTTTTCTGCCACACTTTTTCTGCATTTTTTTTGTCGCGATTTTCCTGTCGTGATTTTTTTGCTGCACTTTTTCTGCCATGATTTTTTTGCCACACTTTTTCTGCCATGATTTTTCTCCTGCACTTTTTCTGCCGCGATTTTTCTCCCGCACTTTTTCTGCCGCAATGTTTCTATCGCACTTTTTCTATAGCACTTTTTCTGTCGCACTTTTCCTGCCGCACTTTTCCTGCCGCACTTTTCTCTATCAATAATACCCGCCCAAATAACCTTTCACAAAATAGATATTCAATTATATTCAATAGGTTCAAGTGTGATTAAATGAGAGAGATTTGCCTCTTATTTATACTTTCATGTAATATCTCACTTTCCTTATTTTAGGGAGTTCTCCATTAACTTTATTATTTAAATAATTTCTTTTGCAAACACTTTGACTACTTTGACCTTTTGGGGCTTCTAGATGACTCATGAGGCTTCTCCAACTTCACATGGCCATAACTCTCTAACCGTGAGGAGTTATGTGACGTTCCACATACCACCAAAAATGGAATGAAATTTACTATCCATATAGAATAGTATTACCTGCAAATATATCAAAACTAATACCATTATCCATAAAACAAACTTGGGTCCATTACCCAAACCTTTTTGCTACCAAAATTCACTACCAGAATTTCTTCAAGGGTTGACATCAATGAAAACCAACCCAATTAATCAACAATATCCCCCTTCAGCATTGATGGCAACACTCTGATGCAATACTGAAGTCATGTCATGGAATACTAAATCCATATCACTCATTCTCCCCCTGTGACCATCGCTCCCCCTGGAACCATGCCTCTATGCTTTGAATATGATAAATCTCTCCCCCTATGTCATCAATGGCAAAGGTATCTTTCCATATGGAGATGCTCCCCCTAACTGAATTGTCCTTGGAGATACTCCCCCTGACTGAACTCTTCCTGAAACTGATCTCCTAACCTGAACTGTCCTCTTTATGGTGCTTCCTCATTTAAATCTAAGACATATAAGATAGGCATTCAAAAGAATTCATTTTGGAGTATAAATTACTCTGAGTCACTGGCAAAGATACTCAAAGGATTCTCATGGAAGAAGTTTTGTAAATATGTCTGGCACTTGTTCTTTTGTGCCCAAATATTCAACTATAATGTTATTCTCTGCAACCTATTCCTGTACAAAATGACACTTGATTGGAATGTTCTTCTTCTTGGAGTGCATCACCGGGTTATTTGAGATATTGATGGTGCTTGTATTATCACAATAGATTGGAATGGGCTCATCATAATCAACCTATATATCTGTTAGAGTTTGTTTCATCCATAGAACCTGTGTACAACATGCTCCTGCTGCAATATACTTTGCCTCAGCTGTAGATAAGGATATTGATGATTGTTTCTTACTTATCCATGATACTAAACACTCACCCAAGTAGAACGTTGTTCCATTGGTGCTTCGTTGGTCATCAATGCAACCTGCCCAATCTGCATCTGTGAAGGCAATAAGGGATAGATCCTTTCCTTTTGGATACCATAATCCAAACTCGTATGTTCCTTTGAGATATCTAAAAATCCTCTTCACTGCTACGACATGTGTTTCCTTTGGTACTGCTCAAAATCGTGCCACTTTTCCAACTTCCTGCATTACATCGGGTCTGGATGTTGTCACATATAGTAAGATTCCAATCATTGACCTGTATTGCCTCTATTCTGTAGACTTTGAATCATCATATTTTCTCAACTTGCAATTGGTTTGCATAGGAGTGGTAACTGGTTTGCAATATTCCATTTTGAACCTCTTTAGCATTTCTATGATATACTGAGTTTGATAAATAAATATAGTTTGATATACTGATATATTCTACTAGTAGAACATTTTATGCCTTGGTATTCTTGTTTCCAATTATGACTATGTCTTTTCCAATGATTTTAGCTGAATCATCATTTCCAAAGGAGACTGATCCATTTGTTTCCTTTCTTAATGTAAGAAACATGTATTTATCACATTTCATGTGTTTTGAACAACCATTGTCAACATACCAACCACGTTTCTTCTGCTTAGCTTGTAGAGCGAGTGTGCATTCTTCATTGCTATATTGATTCTACTTTCTTATCCATGTTCTCTTATGAGGTTCATGTCTGTTACTGTTGTAGTTTAGTTGTGGTTCTCTATGAGGAACTTCCATTATGCAATCTTTGGCCATGTGTCCAAAGTTGTTACACTTGTAGCATTCCACTTTAGTGTTCAATGATTCAAACCTATTGTAACTTGTTCTCTATGTTTCACTGGGCCTTCTTAGATAACCCTTTTGGGTATGACTTTCAAAGTTGTTTATGTTCCTTCTGTTAGCTCTGCAATTCATAGTTTTATGTCCAAAATTATTACATGCATAAAAAAAAAGATAGTTTGATACCTGGGAGTTGAATATGTTCTGAAAGGAGTTTCTCTTCTGAATCAGTCTTCTTCCTAAGGCCTATCTATTAGTTGTTTATTGTGAAATCTGGATCTTATCAGTGGAGGAGTGTCCCTGTAATCTTATTTGTAGGTCTTCATATCCCCTTTGATTGATTCTGCATATCTTTTTGGATATGTTTCTTGTTTTGATGTTTTGGAGCTTGATCCATTTTTTGTCTGATTGTATCCAAGTCCGGACTTGTCATGATGAGGCTTTTGACTACTGATAATGTTATCCAAAACTTTTGAGTTGTTCTGCATATTTTTCTCTTGAAGATCCTTTCTTAATGTGACAATCTTTGCTTTCAAATTTCCAATGATCTTGTCTCTTTCTTCTAGTTTTTCTTTGAGTAATTCTTCAATTATTTTATCTTCTTCTATTTGAACCTTCAAATTTGTGATCATTTGTTCTAGTTCTTGAGTGTCTTCTTTCTTGTCTAGTTTCGCTTGTAGCTTCTTTTTTTTCTTCTTTTCTATTCTTATAACTTTTATGGCACACAATTATTATTCTCGGTAGTCAACTTTTGCCTCTTCATATTCTTCTTCGGTGTCTTCTTTATCAGAGTCTTCTACTGCCATGAATAGAACTCTTTTTGTTTCACTGTCACTGACTTCATCTTCATCTGATGAGGAGATGTCTTCTTTGGTGCATAAGATTTTCTTGAAAGCTTTCTTTGTGGTTATTTTTCCTTTATATGTTTGTTTGTTATTTGAGTAATCTTCATCGTTCCTCTTACTTTTATTATGAGGACATGTGTTAGAAAAATGATCAATACCATCACAATTAAAACAAATCAATGGAAACTTACCTGTATATCTTTCATTGGTTCCTTTGTTCAATCTTTTGACAAAGGTGTTCATTTCTTCATCATCTTTCGAGATGTAATTGGTGTTGCTATGTTCTTTTTTCTTTTTCTTTCCCTTTTTCTTTGACCTTTTGGATGCTTTGAAAGTTTCTTCTTTTATATCTGTATTTTCCTGTTCAATTATCATTTCATATGCTGTGAATATTCCATGTAGTTCGTCCATGCTTATTGAGTCTAGATATTCTCTTTCTTCTAGTGATGATATCTTAGGATCAAATCTCAAAGGAAGAGATCTTAGTACCTTTTGAACAATTACATATTCTTTAATTTCTTTTCCCAATCCTATGATTGCATTTACTATTTCATCGACTCATAAGAAGTAAGCTGCAATATACTCGTCTTCCTTCATCTTTAGATGCTCGAACTAACCTCTGTAAGTTTGACGCTTTGCTGCTTTGACTTTTGAATCTCCTTCATAAATATTTTGAATCTCGTCCCAAATCTCTTTATTGGATTTATAATGTATAACTTTGGTGTATATTGATTCACAAATACCATTCAGAAGTGCATTTGTGGCTTTGGAATTATTTTTCCCGAGTTTTATTACTCTTTCATTTGTCAGTGGAACTACTGGTTCTTTGTATCCATCTACAATAGATTGCCAAATTTCAAATCCTTATTCCTATGTATATGTTTTCATCCTTCTACTCCAAAAAGCATACTTTTGTCCATCAAACTGTGGTATTCCATTTTTATACATGTTGTTTCTCTCCATGATCTACCTTTCACTAGTTAAACTGATTTCTGAAGAAACCTGCTCTGATACCAATTGTTGGATTACTGAGAGGGGGGGTGAATCAGTAATAGAGAAATCCAATCCTTTTCAACCACAAAATGCAAGTTTTATATCAATGTAGCATTATCATCCAATAGTTTCAAAGTAAATAAACAATGAACAAATGATCCATCATACACATACACAGTACACCATTGTTTTACATGGAAACCCAAAGCAGGAGAAAACCATGACATGATTTTTCTTATATATCTTTAAGAGTTACATTCATTGGAAGCACCAACTTCCTTTGTTTTCCAGCTGCAACTGGAAGGAGGCTCCAAAACCCTAGTTTCTCAGGTACAACCTGAGGGAAGATCCAACTCCCCAATTCTCTGGCTACAACCAAAAGGAGGCTACAACCCCCTATGTTCTTCGGATACAAATAGAAGGTGGATACAACCACTTGTCCTTTCCCCACCCAACCTCCCTGAAATATAAATGCCAAATGTAGACAACCTGTCACTATCATTGAATCAACCACTACCACTGTCAACCTATCACTGTCAAACTGTAACAACTTGTACCAATCAACCTACACCAAACAACATGTACCAATAACATGAACCAACATGTACCATGCATCAACTGCACATCAACTATGACTCATCAATATGTACCAACATCATCAACTATACACCTCATGTATGTGCCAACTCATCAACTACTTGTCTCAACCATGTACCTCAACCATATACCAAAGACATACACCAATATAACCATCAAAAATTCATCACTCTATCCATAAACTAAATACCATAAACCCTTACATCAAACCATGTGTCACAACCTCATTGTTATGTAGCCTCAAGCTAAACCAACAAATTCAGCAACACATCACAACCAAAAGACCAATACCCATATTCCAAATACCAACAAAAAAATACCAATTGTATCCCTCAAAAAATCTGATATATGCAGCAATACTAAACATCCAATACCATCTCAAGAGCTAAACCCTAGCTCACAAAACATACCTCAAACAAGATGTGCCATATATCTCATAAATAGACCCCAACCATGTTTATGCCATGATTTTTCTGCCGCACTTTTTCTGCCATGATTTTTCTGCCGCGATTTTTTTACCACACTTTTTCTGCCGCGATTTTTCTGTCGCACTTTTTTTTCCGTGATTTTTCTGCCGCACTTTTTCTATCGTGATTTTTCTGCCATGATTTTTCTGTCGCACTTTTTCTGCCGCACATTTTTTTCCGCACTTTTCTCTATCAATAATACCTTCCCAAATAACCTTTCACAAAATAGATATTCAATGATATTCAATAGGTTCAAGTGTGATTAAATGAGAGAGACTTGCCTCTTATTTATACTTTCATGTAGCATCCCACTTTCCTTATTTTAGGGAGTTCTCCATTAACTTATTATTTAAATAATTTCTTTTGCAAAAACTTTGACTACTTTGACCTTTTGGGGCTTCTAGATGACTCATGAGGGTTCTCCAACTTCACATGGCCATAACTCTCTAACTGTGAGGAGTTATGTTATGTTCCACATACCACCAGAAATGGCATGACATGTACTATCCATATAGAATAGTCTTACCTAAAAATATATCAGAACTCATACCATTATCTATCAAACAAACTTGGGTCCATTACCCAAACCTTTGTGCTACCAAAATTCACTATCGTACTTTCTTCAAGGGTTGACATCAATGAAAACCAACCCAATTAATCAACATTAATTTCATCACTTAGCACATAAATAAAAAAACTTATAAAAACATAAAATACTTTTAAAACTAATTCATGAAGCCCATCGAATGGTTTTCATACCATTAACTCGGAGGATTATTCTATAAAAAAAATTTAAACTCAACAATATGATAACCAAGTACAACAGATTATCCTTGAAAAATTTAATCTTACAATGAAAATAAAAATTCGAATCTATACAATGATTACACTAGTTGAGTAAAGTTCATGCATAGCGAAAATAAATAGCCAAACAACAAAAGAACACAAGATGTACCCTGGAAACCCCAACTTTGGTGAAAACCAACAAAGGAGGGACGTATTCTTCTTTTGTTTAGACAATTTACAACAACAATAATTCAAAGTACAACTCACAAATCAGATCTGGAAATTTCCAGCCAATAGGAAACCCTCCTAGGTGTGTCGTATGGCCCCCCAAGACTCTCCTTCATCAAGGAATCACTCCATAGATGAAGAGGCTCCTTAAAATAGTTGATCTACCCTCTCTTAAGACTCTCCAAACTCTCACGACCCTCAGATCTTCTCCAACAATATTCAACAAACAAATTGGCCCAAATATGGCCCTCGTAAGAACCTTGTATGGTGCCCTCCAACGACCCTTGTATGGTGCTTAACCAATCCCTCATGGCCCCTACAAACTCACTGCAAGGTATCCCAACAATTTTTCCTCAATCAAGACAATCGACCCTCAAAACAATTGTTTCCTTGTCCTCAAAGTTATTTGCAAAAAATATGGCTCACAAGAAACCCTTGCACCCCCTTCTTTCTCTCTCAATCACTGAGATGATTACAATACAAATACATCGAAAACTAGTGTCCTCACCCTCTCTGTATAATCTTGAATTTACCCTCTTAGGCATAATCCTATATCTCCAAAGATATTGATGGTTGAGATTAGATCTAGCCTCTAAATGAATGGCTAAGATCAAATCTATCTTCTCTCAAGATCAACAACTGGGACTTAATCTTCTGTTGAGACACCTTAAGTTGTTTCTAAAGTGAACTTTAGAAACATAGGAAAATAAATTCAATAACAAATTAAAACATAACTTATCATACTTTCCTATGTTAAAATTAGGCAAGATTAATAAATAGTACTTTTAGTTGTTTATTGTCCCCCTCATGTTCTAGGACACAAAAGCATGGGTAGACACCTTTCTTCAATACAATTTTAACATATTTTGTCTCAAAGATGGAAGAGTCTAGTTAGGCCTCTTCCTTGGGTTTAATTCCTACTATTGAACATTGGGAATATAGTCCCCTCAATAAGTTCCTAATGTGATTAGAACACTTATCTAATTCATTTATGATAAACTTGGTTGTGATGATCAATGAGTACTAAATTATTGTGACTTAGTTAGTAAACATTATTGAATGATGTGTTTACTTGAATTAATGTCTTGCATGTTAATTTTTGAACATACAATAACTATGCATTAGAGGTAGTAATTGTTTATCATTGATACATGCACAAGATATGTGTATGCTAGTTATGCATGCATACCTTGCACGAATGCACTATTATTGTTTTAAAATAGATTAGTTATTAAACTATGTTAATAATAAATTGATGTAAATGAATGGTGGAATTATAAATTATATTATAGACTTAAAAAATATCATTTATAGGATAGAATTTCATTCAATATTGATTAAATTATGTGAATCATACACCATAAAATAATTATGAATTGACACCTTATTGGGGTGAAAATTCAACCTAATTAAATGTGAGTACGTTCATGTAAGACTTCATTAAAATTTGATTAACTAAACTATGAATTATTTTATTGTTATTATGACCTTCCTAGAAAAGAGGCTGCTTTCCCTTTCCCTAAGATATGATGTGGAAGGGAGAATATTTGGAAGGTGGAAAAATAAAGGGATAATAGGGAAAAATAAAAGGAATAAGGGTTGTGCATTTGGAGTGGAAAAACTATTGGAAAAATTATAACAAGAAGACTAAACTGTGAACTATTATTAGGATAGAGAATTGAGCTTGAATTGAGTTGATTCATTAGGATAATATATAGTTGGTTGTTGTTGTTAGAGCATGAGTAGGGAGGGCTAGGAAATCCATAGGTTTTTTGGAGCTAGGCATCTACATAAGCTCCTAGATTCGATGGGAGGATTAAATCCAATTTGGGAAACATTGGAGGAGTTGGACTACATAAATCAAATAGAAACTAATGTATTCTCCTTTCAGTTTCACCACGAATTTTTTTTTCAATTAGATGAAGAATAAACTATTAGAAACTTATTAGTTAGTTTTTCAATGAATTGCAAGTAAATTGCCATTAAATTTTTTCTCCCATCTACAAGTGAATTGTTGTAACTGTAAGATCAATTGTTGTATGATTGGTGTTTGTATGTTATGCTTGGAAACCTTAATGATATGTTTAATTATTAGGCTTAAATTTCATTTTTACAATAGCAAATGGGAAAAAAAAAATGTACATTGGAACTAGTGCTCTAAATTCCATATTTCAGAAGGATGGATAGAAAAACAATTGATTAGATAATTATAATTAATACCACCCATTAATGTTTTGGGAACCCAAGAGTTTTTATACATGGTAACAAAGAAGTAATTGCAAGTTTTGAATGAGGGATCCATCATAGTCAAACCACTCTGCATATTGGACCATAGGATTTGACAACTTAGACACCACTTAGTTAACCAATTTAAGGTCCAGTGGGACAAGCATAGCCCAAGATATGCTACCTAGGAGGATGCAGAGACCATGCATCCAGATTATCCCTCACTTGTTTTTCCCGGTAAATTTATGAGAAAGTTTTGTAAGGGGTGGATGTATGTAACACCCCATAGTTTATCTTTTAAAATAAATAAACTACACTATGGGCTATATTGTTATTCATTTTCTTATTATATGTTGAATTGAGCTAGACTGATAGAACTATATTATTGTAACATGTGGACCTACCTATATCTGGAAATTAATGTATGAGCTTTATTTTTTATGTTATTAAATATGACATTTGGATGATTTTCTTAAGCAAGCAAAATTTAAAAGGAAATTTGAGTACATGGATACTAGTTCAATTTATATCGTGAATAGATTGTTGTTGTGAAGAACATGGTAAACAAACACACTTTCTTACTTTAAATGTCAATATGTAATATTGTTAATAACATGAAAATGATTATATAGTTATGCAAGATGATATGTTTTAGTATACTAACTTACAGGTTAATGGGGTAAGAGATATCCATATAACTATGGTATTGAAGTATCATTGATGTTGTTGATGTCAAAAGAGTAATGGTATGATATGAAGCATTATTTTATGATTTAATTGTTGGTTCAAAACATTTTTATGATATGTGGGTAAGTGCAAGTTTTACAAGGAGAACCATTTCCCAAACTAGTTATTCAATGATGTGGCTATAAGAAACAAAAACAACAATAACATAGTGTGGTCTATCATAGGCTGTGGATCCTAGTTCAATACAGAGGGTGGAGGTATTATGCACCATTTATCCTACGAAACATGGAGTGGTGGGAGGGTTGTATCAACCCATGCTTCTATAGATGTGTGATAGCGACTACTAGTTCCCTGATAGGGAATTTAGGTCGATATAGTTGACACTACCTTTTATGAGTTATATCTAGAGATAGGTAGATGTAGTTTATGCTCCAACATATTGTAGTAGAGGAAAGGATATGATGTGGAATATGGAAGTAGGTTAGGGAGGAAGGATTATTTGAAGTTAGTTGAGAATGTTGTTTTGAATTATATATGCTACTCTTATTTCCTTACTTGGTTCCTATCATGTTTATAACACTTGCCCAATTCATTTATGATAATATTGGTGTGATGATCAATGAGTATTGAATTAGAAATTATATTATAAGCTTACAAAATATCATTTATAGGACATAATTTCATTCATTATAGGTTGGATTGTGTGAATCATTGTTGATCCATTTTCATGTATCACCTTTGATTTACAAGTTTAGCCATGTATAGAACCCTTACCATGCCCCTTTCTTTTCTTTATATCATAGTACATCATGTGCATATAGTCTCATTAGATGTTTGAAAAAAAAAAAATGTGCACAATACTTAGTCGTTTTTATGACTTATGTTGTGTGCAGATTCCTTGAGTGGTGTGAAAAATATTTATTTTAAAACTATCCCTCTGTGTTCCACACAAAACTGTCATCCACACAAACCTTTCCTCTACGCAACCTGTCACAAACCAACACTTAGCCATTTTCGACCCCTTTTATGTGCAAAAACCTAACTCTAACCCTTTTCTTCATGCAATATTTTCTCTCACACACCCATTGTTCCACATTTACACCCCCTCCATATTGCATCCTACATTAGCCAAAATATATACTCTTTGCTTAGCCATTTTAGTTATTATAGTTGTGTGAAAGGATTTGCATGTCCATGTTCCCCGCACATTGCACTCCTCCACACATTTATACTTTCGCATAACTCTTGTGCATAGAAATCTACACAAACCTTACATTTGCATTCCCACACTCCCTGACCTCTGCAATGATGCAAAACTTTCACTTCCCTGCAACTAAGCCTTTAAAGGAGTGATCTCTCTCTACCCTTGTTCCATTCTTAGTAAAATATTCATGAATTTCGTGCACCTTACACATTGTTCAAGGGTAATTCATGGTACATTAATTAGTTATGATTTTTGATATAAAGAGCAGTGGTCCAGCGTTAATGTGGATTAATTATCATATTTTCCAATCAACCACTTGATTTTCAAAATAACTTCCATTTATGGTTGCTCGTATTTAGAAGGAAAATTGTACATATTGAAGGGATGTTTTGATAAATTGTATTCATACACTTAGCCTTTAAGAATCTTGAGCTCTAGAATTCAATTTCACATATATCAAAGTGCACTAGAATAATAAGAAGTATTGAAACTAGAAGGAGGAAAGAGCTTTTTTTGGAGATATTGTTAACTCTCTTGTGCACCAAGATAAAGATTTCCATTGGTCAATTTCATATCATTGGTTTCAAAGTCTAACTCCTAAGCAGAAGAAAAATAACAAAATTTGGACGACTGGCTTAGTGAATGTAGGTTGCATGCCCAAAGTTGTTTACTTCAAGGAGTTGGTTTCATGGTGTGTCTGCGGGTTTCATTCAAAAAGTATAAAGATTCATGTAGTAGTTGAAGGGAATAACCTTTTTCCACTAACTCCCAAAAATTTTAAAAGGATGCTTTGAGTGCTTTGTTCCAAAAAAATTCTCAAGTTTCTAGAAGTTGAATCTATTATGGATTCCCAGGGTGGTGGGGTGAAGTTGTTAAATTATTTCATGGCTCCATCCACAGAAATTTAGTTTGACTTTTCAACCATTGATATATCTTTGTTGGCAAAGTCATATCATGATTTTTCATGGCTATTCGCGCATTAGTTCAAACACTCAATGAAAAAAAAAAGCAAAGAGGGAAAGATGAAACCAATGTGCAATCTTCTTCTGCCCCCCATACACGTAGGAGTTCCTCCTCTCTATAAAAGAAACAAGAATCAAATATAAGGAAAGAAGAGAATAATGAAGGATGTGCTAGTGGAGATGATGAAGACATCCCCCTCATTCTAACATTGAAATAACACATGCATTATCACAATAGAAAAGGAAGATAATCTCGATAAATAAGGACTCACATAATTAAAGAATCCCAAGGAATGAAACCTATATGGAAATGGACAGTGCTACTATACCTAACTAGGTAGCACTACAAATTGCTGAAAGTCAGCAAATTGCAGAGCAGTTGGCACAGGAAGGACCAACTATTTTTTAAAAGAAGTCTTTGATAGTACATAATTTGTTGGGTAATTTCATGTTTGTTCTCATCCTTCCTAATGTTGGGGAGTTTAGACCCAGGGTTCATCTATATTTGACCAACAAAAAACCCAAAGCATAGGCATATCAATCTTCAGCCAATGTCGAAGAAGGTCTCACCCAAGATGCAATGAGGATCACATAGACCATTTGATCTTGTGACAGGAATGAATGGATAAATACACAAGGATCCATTCGAGATAACATTCATACACTCCATTAAAAAAAAATTACTCTTCATCAATATGTAAAACAATACACACACATATCCAAATAACATGAGTGACACATGATAGATCAGAACTTTTGTATCTTTATTATTCCTCCCATTCCATTGAACACAAGCATGCATTATGAAAACTATATTCAACAACAGCAGAGTCTCATATCCTCTTTAGATAATTCCCCAGAATTACAACACAATACACCATGTGCATCCTTTTAAACCTCAGACATATAACAGAATTAGACTTATATTAGGAAACATTACAATCCTATAAAGGATCATAGCGAGCTCAACACACAACATACAACAACTCAATGAATTATCTAGGTGAGTGTCTAACTCTCTAACTAATGTTGTTGCTTCCATTCATAGCTTTCTCCGCTGGAGATCTCTATCTCTTTCGGTTCTGCTCCACTTGCTCTATTGACAAACTACCTCGAATGCTTCTAGAACCTTCTTGTATTCCACGTAGCCTTCTAGAGTTGAGTAAATATTAACTGCCTCCCCAACTCATCTTTCGTCATCTCCATGTTCTCTTGTGTTTCTATCAGTAATCATTTGAGAATATTTATCGACGATTCCTTTCTTGATTTTTGCATGCATCTTCTTGATTTCTGGTGCACATCAAAAATTGGGTTGGTATGCACTTAGTAGACTTCAGGCTTGATGCGCAATATAAAAACTCTTTTTGGCATGCACTTCTTTTCATTCTTCATGCATTATCTTAGTCGTGCACAAAACTATAATGGGCGCATAAAAAAATTGGAATGAACTCACACAACTTCATTTGTTCGCACGTGTGAGTTTAACCCAAAAAATTGGGTCCCAACAGAGCCCCACCACTATTAATTATCTCGTCCTTGAGCCAATTGCTTCATGTGGTAACGACTGAAATTTTGAGTAAGAGAAAATCACCTGACCTGGTAAATTTGTAACCCTAAAATGATCCAAGAGGGACTGTCTCATTTATAGATTGTTGTGATTGTCTTAAGTGATGAAAAATAATCATCATTGGAAGATCAAACCATCAAACCAAGTTGTTATTGAAATCATGTTTGAGTAAGATAAAATCATCTATTCAGTTTGTCGTTGCAACCTGACATACATCCTATAAGGAATCAAGTAGGCCCCAAGGGAAGTGATGGATATGGGATTCATTTGGCCAGACACTCAACCCTTTTCCTTTGATGGTGTCTGTGGTGGTGAATGAGGGATATGTTTAAAGCACACCATCTAAACATTGACCCTTGAGAAAAACTTAGGCCTCAATAAGAGAGAGCATTGTCCTCTTCTTGTCTTTTTATTAAGGTAGGAAAAAACAAAGGATGAGGAAAGGTGAGTATCCATGGAAAGAGATGAGAGTATGGATCTTGAAAATAATAGAATAGGGTCTCTCCCTATCAACAAAGGTGATTATCCATAGTGACATTCCAACCAACTTTGGGCTTAGAGAGTTGGTGGATTGTCGCATCTTTGAAACACAGTTTAGGGAACTGTAAGGATTGGTGTGGTACCTCGCTGCAAAATAAGAGAGTGGGACCTCATCCTAGAAGCTAAATGAGGGATCATTTTAAATCACACCATCCAAACACTAACCCCTGAGAATAGCTTAGGCCTCAAAAAGAGAGAGCATTGTCATCTTCTTGTATTTTTGTTCTGGTAGGACAAGATAGAGGATGGAAAAAGGTGGGTATCCATGGAAAGATATGAGAGTAGGGATCCTAGAAAATAAGAGAGTAGGGTCTCTCCCTATCAACAAAGGTGATGATCCATGGAAAAATTCCTACCAGCTTCGAGCTTAGAGAGTTGGTGGAATATCGCATCTTCAAAATACAATTGAGGGAACTGTGAGGACTAGTGTGGTACATTGCTAGAAAATAATAGAGTGGGCCCTCATCCTAGCAACTGATGGTAGATTGGAAATATGGGTGAAAATTGGACTGTGGGTTCTCAAGATGCCTGACCAACTTGGGTGGGATGGATTTTTAACAATATGCTAACCCACACCATGAACGGGAAGCCGGAAAGAGAACTGGGAAAATTGGATAAGGAGGAGCGAATGGGGAGAATTTCCAAGCGAACGATGGAGTAAGTCATGGGGGAGGGTGGGAGAGAGTCAAGCATGGAGAATTACTCCATAGAGAGCATAGTGGAGGTGGTATATATAGAGTGAATATTGGGGGAAAGGGTGAGTTGTGGTGATAGAAATATTCGACAAAGGGGATGGTTTGGAGAATAATTGGAAAGTGGTAGCCAAATTTCACACATGGGGAGATCAGATGTTGGATCCTCCATGTGGGTGATGCTTTTTGGGGATTGTGGTGGAATAATATTATGTGTACCTGTGGCATGTGTGAACTACCCAAATTGGATTTCTTGAAATTTCAATGAGCTGGAGGGCCATGAAACTCAATTGATCCTGCGTGAATTTTCAGTCAAGGCCAGGACCTGTACAGATTCCATAACAATGAATTGATTTGGAAATATGAAAAATCATCAATCTATCAAGTCTTCATGTGTGACTAATGTGGATTATGTTCTATCAAAAAGGTAAATTATATCGACTATGAAATATGCTACCTACTGTACATCCTACACTAAACCTAATCTACCAATATTCAAAGCTGAGAGAGGGAGCTAAATGACGGTTGACCCTTGCAGGTCATAGTGCACCTTCAAATTGTTGCCATTAATAAATCCATTGAGATGATTTCCTTGTAATGTTTTCATCTTGACGACACTTTCTTCACTGATGTAGAATAGATGGAAAGGACCCAACCAACACAAGCATATATTTCCAAGATGTTGTAAATATTTGTTGTCATATAACAAAACTAAAGATCCAGACTGGACGATTTTCTAGTCAATGTTGTGATCATGCCACACTTTATGTATCTCCTTTTCAACCACTGGGTTGAATCCTACTAGAATTGTGTTATCCTCTAGTCCCATGAGTTCATCTAACCTTTGTTGAAGGGATTGTTCATTTTTCATCTAGGTTTCTAGGGAAACCCGGAGGTAAGGAACAATAAATTTCATCGGCATGACTGCTTATTTTCCATACACCAATATGAATGGTGTGTTATTTGTCAATATTTTTCATGTTGTTCGATAATCCCACAACAATGCCAGGATCCTTTGATCCCAGTCGTCCTGTTGCACATTACAAATTTTGGTTAAAGCATACTCTAAAAGTTTGTTAAAAGCTTCAACCGTACCATTAGCTTTAGGGTGATAGGGAGTGCTCTTATTGTGATGGATCATTAACTCTTGAGTGAGTTGTTGAATAGTGTTGTTTAGAAAATGCGAGCCATGGTTGCTCATTAGTACCCTTGGACCACCGAATTTGGTGATCACATTCTCAAAAATGAATCGCATCATCATTTATGTTGTATAATCCTTGATCTTTATGGCTTCGGCCCATCTAGTTAGATATTTGGTCATGGTAATAATGTAGCGCGTCTCTGTGCGATGTGTGGGGGATTGATGGGACCCACAAAATCTATTTCCCATTTTTCAAGCGGATCTAGCGTGATCACAGGAAATAAAGGAAGCCCATCTCTCCTGCAGGTATTTCCAATCCGTTGAGATATGTCGCAGTGTTTGCAATAGTCCTTGGAATATACAAAGAGTGAGGGCCACCAGAGCCCCGTGCATAGGAATTTGTGTGTTTTTCCTTACTTTGATTGTGTCCTCCAACAATACTCTCATGTGCTTCATATAAAATGAGGTCGTGTTCATGTTCTAGTTCACAACGATGTAGGATGCCATCAACACCCAACTTATACAACTGTCGAAAAATCAACTGATTGTCTGCATTGTAGGTTACCAATTCATGACATTGATCCTAAGTGTATCCTAGTGGAGGTTTTCCTCACATTCGAAATTCAACGTTCTCATCCAATTGATCAGGAACTGCTTCGACACGGGGGAGTTGCACACATGGTAGTTTGTCATACAAGCTTCGATTAGCCTCTCTAGTCTCAAGTCGGGGCATATGATCTGGTCCAACATTGTACTTACCCGGCTTGATTACAACTTTAGACTCAAACTATTGGAAGATAAATAACTAGTGGCATATCTTTTCACCTAATACTGACTTATTGACTAAATATTTGAGTGCAGAGTGATCTGTAAATAATTTGAAAGGGATCCCCAATAAGTAATGGTGAACTTATGCAATGCATATGTAACGTACCCAACCACCCAAGTTGTGTCACGTCATGCAAACACTCACTCTTTATCATCTCTGATACCATTTTAGTAACATACCTAGCCTCCATCTAAGTAACAATACATGCATAATACACATAACATGAAACTTCAGCTAATTAAATCAATGCTTCTACTGTTAGCCAACTTCGTGTAGCTTACAGGTATGAATTAAAATAGATTTAGCTATTTTCTTTAACCACAAAATAGAAGCATCTACAGAATGATAATAATAAAAATGAGATATAACTAAACTGTTCATTACAGTAGCATATAATTCATTCTCATTCATGCAGAGTTCATGCACAACAATAACACATGTAAATAACTCAGTACATGATAAAACACTTATGTTTAAACAAGAATCGTGCAACTAGCTACTTGGGACAGACATTCCACTCAATAGTAGACTGATTGTTCCAAATATCAACAACCAGTCACCCCCAAGCTAAGGCTAGCAATCCAAAAAAGAGGGTGGTCTCTCACAGTCCACTCACAGCTCATAAAAATCTCAACCCAACTAATATTTTCCTACAGCTATCTCAATTTTCCACCAGTTCTCTTCCCCTTAACCTATCCAACCCATGGAATGAACCATTATTTTATCAAGGCTAACCCAAGGGTTGTACCATACATTTATCAAGGCTAACCCAAGGAATGATCCATTCATTTATCAAGGTCTATGTGGTATAGGAAGCTATGAATATCTCATCTAGGAACTCAAGGGAAACTACTGCTAGGAAAACTATCATCAAACCAACAACAACCACTTGTTGTTTCAATGCAACTCGCCCAGGAGTTCACTCTTCAGGCTTGAAAACCTAGCTCTTTAGTCTTCCAGCTCCGATTCCCTTGAATTACACTCCATCTTTCTCTAGTATTCGCCCTTCCCAGCTACATCAGCTTCAGGCTCTATTTTTGCCTCTCTGCTTGGCTCTCATGCACGAACTTCCCTTGCTAAAATAGTTTCTACGAATTTCCTCTCTTTTGCTTGCCTTTCTTGACTCACACTCTTCCCCAAGATGATTTTACTCAACCCCCATGTTCCCAATAACTTTGGGATGTGACCACTCACACCTACCCTCTTACATGTATTCAATGATTGGATTTTGGAAACACTCAATCAGAAATGGGAAGGTTCATATATAAATAGTAATTTAGGAAAATGGTTTAAATCATTATACATGGGTAATTCCTCCTTGGACCCCTCTTGGCCATTATCCTAGACACTCCCCTCTCTTATGGATTTATTCATCCCCCATCTCTTGTTCATGTCCCCTTAGAAGTTGGCTTCACATTTTATTAATAAAACAAAGAAATACAATTCACATACTACATCACTTGGCCATAGCCACATATTATATCTACATAATCATTAATTAAACTAGGGATTATAGTGGGGATGTCACATTTCCCCTCCCCTAAAATTGTGTGTCGTCCTTGGTTCACTATATGTTGATATACATATATGCAAATTTACATCACAATACTTAGAAAATAAAACTCTGCAATTTTACAATTCCAATAGTAGCGCCTACTAAAATCTCATGTTCCTCTCAACTTGTTGACCCAAGGAATGCACCATTATTTTATCAAGGTTAACACAAGGGATGTCTCATCCATTTATCAAGTCTAACCCAAGGAATGAACCATTATTTTATCAAGGTCCCCAACACAGTTGGTTAGGACTCTGAGATGTGGTTTTGGAACTCTAGCTACTCAAAATGGAGTCTTGCAATCTATCTTCTTCAAAACTGTCAAACATTTGTGGATATTCCACCCACATGTTTTGTTCATTCTCCCATGTAGCATCTTCAGGAATGTATTAGGACCATTGAATCTTTACCATCCCTATGGATTTGTTCCTGGGCACTTTGATTTTCCGGTCCAAGATGCGTACTGGTTCCACCCAGAAATCCCCTTCGTGCTCCACCTGGATCACATTCCATTCAATTATGTGGTTAGGATCAGGCACATATTTATTTAACAATGACACATGAAATACATTATGCACTCTCATGGATGCAAGTAAAGCTAACATGTATGAAACTGTCCCTATCTTTTCTAATATTTCAAAGGCCCACAATATCCTTTTGCCAACTTCAGGAAACTTCCTAATCTTAGATAACTTCTCTTTGCCTTTAATTTTAAGAACATGTGTTCTCCCACTTTAAAAACTATGAAAAATATGTTCTTGTATGCATAATTGTTTTTCCTATCCTGGGTAGCCTTCAAATTTTGCTTTATCTTTTCCATATTACCTTCCATTTCCTTTAACAATTATGGCCCAACAACTGCTCTATTTGTTGTATTATCCCAACTCACCAGTGTGTTGCATTTTCTTCCATACAATGTCTCAATTGGACTCATTTCAATGAGGCCTGATACCCATTATTGTAGGAAAAATCAACTAAATGGATATAATCTTCCCACTTTTATGGTTGATCCATCACATACATTCTAAGCATGTCCTCAATTATCATATTAGTCCTTTATGTTTTCCCATTTGACTCTGGATGATATGTTGTACTAAGATTTAAATTTGTCCCAAATCCATTAAACAAACCCTTCCAAAAATTGGAAGTAAACTTTGGATCTTTGTCTGACACTATTGCCTTAGGCACTCCATGTATCCTAACAACCTCTCTCATATAAATATCTGAAATATTTTCTACCTTGTGTGTATTATTTATTGGAATGAAATGTGTTTCTTTAGTCAATTTGTCCACCACTACCATGATCGAATCATGTTGCTTTATTGTTTTGGGCAACCTAGTAATAAAATCAACTGTAACTACTTCCCACTTCCATTATGGAATGGTAAATGGTTGTAGAAAACCTTCTAGGTGTCTATGTTCTTTCTTTACCTTTTGGAATTCTAGACATTTGGCTATGTAATTATCCACTTCTTTCTTCATTCCTAGCCAAAACTATTGGCTTCTTATTGTTGCAATTGTTTTCGGATATCATGGGTGCCCTGCATATGCCACATTATGCATCTCTTCTAGCACTGCATTTTTCAGCTCACTGGAATTCGACACATACACCTTACCTTTCTACATTATAATTCCATCTTCTTTTAGCTCATAATAATTCAATTTCTACTGAAACTTTGTTGGACACACCTACCACACTTAGAGGGGGGGGTGAATGAGTGTGGGGCTCTTTTTCCCAAAAGCTTCCCTCTTTACAAAAATTCCTTAGTTAACATTCAACATTTATTCATTACCCATTGTTGTCATTTATAACCAGTTAGATGAGAACATATATCAACATAATATCATCATCAAGTCATCACTACAAGGAACACAAATAACACAAGATGTATGTACAATTTTTATTTTTATTATGGACAACAATCTGGGGGTTTATCAGGAATAACTGAATAGAGTACAACTCTACAAGAGCACCAGCTCTCTAATGAAAGACTCATCTTACACCGTCAACACCAACTGATATGAGGCAACAATCCTCAACAGATATCAATATGTCAATAGGTACATGACATGTCAGTAGTGCAGCCAGCGTGTGCATGCACCCTGGCTCTCTACAGCCTGCATATGCATGCGGCCAGTGTATAAAACAACTTGCGTATACCTTTTGAGGTATTAGGGTTTGTCCTTCAATATCAACTTAGATTTTCTGCAATCAATATATCATTCTCTTATGTCTCTGACTGTCCAATCTGACCACCATCCAGTCACAACACATCTAAGCTCTCCAATAGCTTGCTCATGCTCCACAACAAATCAATATTAATGTTATCTCAATCGTGTATAAACAACTAGTATACCATAGCAATCATGTCACCATTGAATCACAAGAGTATTGATCACTCTATCAACCAAATCATCCAAACTGAACCATATCATAGAAGCCATACCAAGAATTCCCTAAGAATTCACAACACATCAAACAATAGTATCCATCAAGACAATAATGTAACCATACCAGTGTCTCAGTGATAGATATGATCCCATAGAATGTAGACCTGGCACCTGCCTCATCATCCAAGAGATTAGCACCAGCTCAAACACATGTCTTCACTATTCTATCCATTGTACACGCCCTATCCTCATACAGCCCGCGTCTGTACGCTCCCTAGCCCATTACAGCCCGTGTATACCTCAGAAACTAGGGTTTATGAATCTCCAAGAATTTTGTCGGCAAGATCTCCAACATTGCCGAAACTTTGATGCATCCATGAGATTCTCCTCTCGCTCTCTTCCTCATAATAGATCTTCAATCATACTCAAGAGATCCACACCACTAAGATGCTCTCACAAGAAGCTCTCCATCAATACTCCAAAAGATATTCACAAGAAGCTCTCCATTGATCCACAAAAAGGATGTTCTACAAGAGACCATAGCTATCTTATTTATACTTTCATCCTCTAGTTCACTTAACCCATTTTTAGGTTACTTAACCCATTTCTAGGTTACTTAACATATTTTCTTTATTTTAGGGTTAACCACTTTCCATAAATAGAAAGTTCTCCAATATTTTATCATTTAAATATTCCTTCTTGATTTTGTCACTTCTCTTTATTATTTAAATAATCCACCTTGACTTTTTCACTTTACTTTATCATTTAAATAATGATTTCTTCTTTTAGGTCACTTTGACTTCTTTGACCTTAGGGACTTCAATCCTTCATATGGGGGTCCTCCAACTTCCTAAGGCCATAACTCTCAAACCATGAAAAGTTATGTGACATTCCACATACCACCGGAAATGGTATGACAAGCACTATCCATCTAGGATAGTTTCACCAACAACTTCATTGATCTTCATCTCATTATTCCACATACAAGCATGGGTCCTCCAACCATTATTCTAGGATAACTCAATCCGCAAAGTGTCTTCCCGTGAGGGCTTTCACCATAAGGGGACCACTTTGGAGTTCATCCATTTGTGCACCTTATCAATCATGATAAGACAATAATGATTCATATTTGCATCAATTCACAATTGCATCATATACATCAACTATGCATCATGTATCAATGACAACTCATTGATCCATCTTCATCTATGCATCATATCAATGATCCATTTTTATCAATTGGTTTCCACTTTGACATCTATCATTCTCATCAAGGACAATACATATACAATGTTCATCAATCATCAATCAATCAATCAATCAAACCATTGGCATCAATGACAACATGATCCAACAATATCCCCCTTTGGCATTAGTGGCAATATCAATATTGATGTCAACACCAATTACCAATTATTCATGTCAAATATGTAGACAAGGCATGATCTACATCAATAGTTATCAATCATATCAATATGACTATCTCTCCCTATTAGTAAACATCAATCATATCAGCAATAGTCAATGTGACTATCTTTCCCAATCAATAATCACATTAATGTGACTATCTCTCCCCCTTTGACATCAATGGCAAAGGGCCATTCTCCTCTTGGGGTTTCTCCCCTTGTCTTGTTGCCGTTGAATAATCTCTCCCCTTTTGAACAAGGGAGATCAATCTGATGTAATGATGAAAATACATTGAACATACTCCCCCTGTGACCATCGCTCCTCCTGTAATTATGCTTATGTGCCCTTTCTTCAAATATAGGGCTCTTTTCTAGGTATGCATCTGATAAATATCTCCTCCTAGAATCATGGGAAGAAGAATGACTCCCCCTAAGGGTATGTCTCCCCCTATCTTCTCTGCAAGATGAACAATATGCTACCATATGACGATCCTTGGACATGTTCATGCATCAAACTTGTGCCATACCATATATCATGAAAAAAAAGATATGTCATCGATGAAATAGAGAATCATGAATAATTTATCAACCAAGTACATCATGTACCTAAATGTTCCCATAATGCACAATGTATCAACCATATGCCTCTATCAATATGCCAACATGTGCATATACCAATATGCCAACCATGTGCATCCACCAATATGCCAACCATGTGCATCTACCAATATGCCAACCATTTGCATCTATGAGTGTACCATCATACATCATCACTTGCACCAAGCAAGTATATCAACCATGCATCAACAAGTTATGACTCCCCAATGATGTACAACATGACTATCAACTCAAATCACCAACTACATGTCTCAATATGTAGCCCAACCACATGAAAAATGCATGCACCATGATATCCATCATACATATGTACCCCAACAGATCAACATCAATCCATACTCATGGGTTAGTGTCATGCACCCAATATTTATTTTACATTGTCACCTTACATGATCTAACATAGAACCATGAAAACCTGTAGCAAACAGTGTCATAATCCTACAATAAACAATGTCAGACCCTGCATCACAGAGTTATACCATCATATCAAACTCCAATCATGTGCATAGCCCTTTTCTTAGGCTTCACCACATATACGTGACCTACTGCACAGACAGCTCGTGTATGTACACGACCTATTCAAGGTCATCCTATGTATGTACGTGATTGATACCACTGTCACCTGCGTATGCTTCAGTATATGACTTACTTGAGCTTCCCTTCAGTCTTTCATCCTATTCTGGTTGTTCTGTCTTCTTCACCCACTTATGTAGAGGTTCCTGATTTTCAAAACTTGAGCTCTGAGCATCCATCTTTTCAAATATGTCTCCCTTTCTTACTTCATTCCTTCTTCTAGCCATGCTATGTGAAGTCCTATCATGGACTTTCTTCTTGTGTTCCAGCACTCCTGGGATTTGTGGCCAAATCCACTATAGCTATAGCATCTCATGGAGTTACAGTGAACAACAATATGTCCTACTTGATCACATCTCCAACACCTTGTGGTGTTATATAATCTTCCATTATATCTCCTTTCATAAGATATACATTCAAAAGCTTTGTGACCATATCCATTACATGAATAACAGTACCCATGAAAAATACTTTCATACCTTTGCCTTGGTGTCCCAAGAATATCTTCTTGATGTCTTCCTTGCTTTGTTCTTTTGAAATTTTCTTTTCTTTGTGTAGATGGTTGCTTTGAAACATTGTTTTCCTTCTTTGATGTACTTACCTCATGCTTCTTTGAGGTGCTTTCTTCTATTGGATTACTGAGAGGGTGAGTGAATCAGTAATAGTGTAATTATAATCCTTTTTCTTCAAATGTTATATCAATGTAGAATTGTTGTCCAATAATGAGCAATAAGAAATAAACAATCACACACATACATTATACACCAGTGTTTTACGTGGAAACCCAAATCAGGACAAAACCATGGAATTCTTTTTCTTATATGTCTTGAAGAATTAAATTCATTGGAAGCACCAACTTCCTTTGTTTTCCAGCTGCAACTAGAAGGAGGCTCCAACCCCCTAGTTTCTCAGGCTACAACATAAGGGAAGATCCAACTCCCCAATTCTCTGGCTACAACTAGAAGGAGGCTACAACCCCCTATGTTCTTCGGCTACAACCGGAAGGTGGCTACAACCACTTTTCCTTGCCACGTCCAACCGCCCTGAAGTAGAATTAGAATGATGGAACCACTGTCACACTATCACTGTGAGATATACCACTATAAACCTGTACCAATAAATCTCAACCAAGAATCAACCTGTACCTCAACCTATAATCAACCTGTACCATAAACAAGTGCATCAACCATGCACCAACCTGTACCAAACAAACTGTAATCAACCTACACCATAAACAAGTGCATCCAACCATGTACCAATTATGTACCAATCATGTTTCAACTACTCATAAACTATGACTCATCAATATGTACCAACGTCATCAACTATACACCTCATGTATGTGCCAACTCATCAACTATTTGTCTCAACCATGTACTCAACATGTACCTCTACCAAAATCCCTCATAAATTTCATCATCCAAATATGATTTGTAGCTCTATAATAGACCTGGTGTATATGATCACATTCCTGCAAACCTTCCTTGACTTTAACAACAAGTGACTAGCATTTTCATCAAACTTTTCTTTCGTCTCACATGCCTAGTTTTGGATTAGTCAACAACCCTAACTTGAAGTAATCATAACTTTGTACCTGTAATGTATAAATATTTGAAACTTATACACAATGTTTCTCAGTGTGTTTTATGCAATTCCTCCAAGTTTCACTACTTTTAACCTCTCAAAAAAGGATTTATAGCAAAAGAGACATACCTTGTTGAATTATGTCTTATTCTAGAGAGAAACCTTGTAGAGTGTGTCCCGCACGTAATATTTGTTGAATTTATATGAAACTATTACAAAGCATACTATAGAATGTTACCTAACCAACATATTTGGTTTCACTAAATTTGGATCTGTTATGAAGACGTTATGACATTTTTACCCGAAACACTTGTTTTTTACTAGTTTCAGGACTAGCCACAAACCTTGTTTTCCACGGAGTGTAACTCCAAAAATACAATGACCCATAATATGAATTTTTTACCACATATACTTGGATATGTTTTCTCAATGTAATAGAAATTTCATGGTATGAAGCATTATATAAAAAAAATTATAGCGAAAATGGTGAGATGACCTGTAAATAACATACCTTAGAAAGCACCATCAAAAGAATTTATCCTTCCTTGCATTTAGGCCTTCTTTTATTCACCTTCCCTCTGAATTTTGGCTTAGATATTCTTGGTTACCTCAGGTGCCTATATATATTCAATATCTCAAGTTTTATTAAAATGAGAGAGCCTTGCCTCTTATTTATACTCTCCAAGTAGCTTCCTTAAAAACATCTTCTAGGTCACTTTGCCCACTTTCCTTATTTTAGGGTTAACCCACTTCTAATTTCTCGATTACATTTATTATTTAAATAATTTATTTTGTATTCACTTTGAATTATAGTACACTCATCACTTCACTTTATTATTTACCTTTTAAAATCCCTTAAACCACTTTGNCTCCAACTTCGTAAGGCCATAACTCTCAAACCGTGAGGAGTTATGTGACGTTCCACATACCACCAGAAATGGAATGACATGTACTATCCATATAGAATATTATTATCTGAAAATATATTATAACTCGTATTGTTACCCATCAAACAAACTTGGGTCCATTACCCAAACCTGGGGTCTCCAACTTCTCATGGCCATAACTCTCTAACTATGAGGAGTTATGTGATGTTATACATACCATCGGAAATGGAATGACAAGCACTATCCATCTAGGATATTTTCCCTGACAAATTCAATGTCTTTCATCTCATTATTCCATAATTAATAATGGGTTCTCTTACTCCGCAAGGTGTCTTCCCGTGAGGGTTTTCACCATAAGGGGACCACTTTTGAAGTTCATCCATATTTACTTCTTATCAACCATGAAAAAAAATAATGAGTCATATTTACATCAAACAATCTTGGGTCCATTACCCAAACCTTTATGCTACGGGGCTTTCTTCAAGGGTTGACATCAATGACAACCAATCTTAATCAACAGCTTCAGCATGTGTATCTTCTCCTTTGTATCCAAGACCTGATTTATCACATGATGATCTTTGACTTTCCAAGATCTCATCCAATATTCGTGAGCTATTCAAGAATTTGTTTGACTTTTCCACCTTCTTTCTAAGGTCAACAATTTTTGCTTCTAGCTTACAACATGACTCTTCCTTTTCATTTATTTGAATCTTCAATAGTTCCTCTATTCTTTTGTCTTATTCCATTTGGGTCTTGAGATGAAAAATGGTTTCAAAACTTTTTCTAATCTCATCATCTATATTTATATCTTTTTTTCCATTCTTTAGTCTTGTGATCTCTTCTTCCTTTTCTTCTAATTGAGTTTTATTTCTCTCTTCTTGTTCCTTGATCATTTCTTTTAACTTCAAGATGTGCCTTAGACTCCTCCTAAGAAACTTCTTAGTGTTATCTGAAAGATAGTTATATTCTATATAATAATGATCACTTCTATATCTATATAAACCCTCTTCAACTTATTTTTGAAGTTTTAATAGATTTCCTTCTATTCTTTTCATGGGATAATTACCATCAAACTTTACACAAACTGTTTCTAGATATTCGTCTTCACTTGTAGAGAAAAATTCATCATCATCATTGCAATCAAGGGTTTTTGAGGGTTCTTTACCTTCATTTTAAATATCTTCATGATCTTCGTTTTTGCCAACATCAACACATAATTCATTGCCTTCATTTGAAATGTCTTTAAAATCTTCCTTTGTGATATCATCACTTGATTCTTTATCTTCACTTGAAATGTTCTCAAGATCATATTTAGAAATAATACAATCAAGGGATTTTGGAGATTCTTTACCTTTGATAATCTTGATGCAGTGGTCTTCAATATATTCCTTCTCCTTCTTGCTTTGATATGTCTCCTCTAGCTTTAGCCATAGATCCTTGGAGGAAGTGTATTGTCCCATGCTCTCTTTGATAGGGCTTGAGAGTACACTAAGAATGGTCTTGAGAGCCAATGCATCATTCTTCTTTCCTTCTCTTTGAGCTGCAAAATTTGACTTTTTCTTCAATGAAATTGATCCACCAATGGTTGCCTTCCAAATATCTACTCCCATTGTCTTCAAATGTAATCTCATCTCTATTTTCTAAGTAGAATAGTTTTCCTCATCAAGGATTGGAACTTCATCATCCATTTGTGTGTCTATGGATCTCCTTCAAGCTTGTCAAGGCTTGCAGTGAAGGCCTGCTATGATACCAATTGTTGGACACACCTACCACACTTAGAGGGGGGGTGAATGAGTGTGGGGATCTTTTTCCCAAAAGCTTCCCTCTTTACAAAAACTCCTTAGTTAACATTCAACATTTATTCATTACCCATTGCTGTCATTTATAACCAGTTAGATGAGAACATATATCAGCAACATATATCAACAATATATCATCATCAAGTCATCACTACAAGGAACAGAAAGAACACAAGATGCATGTACAATTTTTCTTTTTATTATGGACAACAATCCGTGGGTTTATCAGCAACAACTGAATAGAGTACAACTCTACAAGAGCACCAGCTCTATAATGCAAGACTTGGCTTACACTCTCAGCATCAACTAAGATGAGGAAACAATCCTCAACAAATATCAATATGTCAACAGGTACGCGACCTGTCAGTAGTGCAGCCAGCGTGTGCACGCGCCCTGGCTCACTGCATCCTGTATATGCATGCGACCATTGTATACAACAACCTGCATACACCTTTTGAGTTGTTAAGGTTTGTCCTTCAAGATCAACTCAGATTTTCTGCAAACAATATATCATTCTCTTTTGTCTCTGACTGTGCAATCTGACCACCAACCAGTCACAACATATACAAGCTCTCCAATAGCTTGTTCATGCTCCACAACAAATCAATATGAATTATATCTAAATCATGTATAAACAACTAGTATACCATAGCAATCATGTCACCACTGAATCACAAGAGTATTGATCACTCTATCAACCAAATCATCCAAACTTAACCATATCATAGAAGCCATACCAAGAATTCCCTAAGCATTCACAACACATCAAACAATGGTATCCATAAAGACAATAATGTAACCATACCAGTATCTCAGTGATAGATTTGAGCCCATAGAATGCAGATCTGGAACCTACCTCATCACCCAAGATCTTGGCACTAGCTCAAACACAAGTCTTCACCATTGTATCCACTATACGCACCCTGTCCTCATGCAGCCCGAGTGTGTACACTCCCTGGCCCATTACAACCCACGTGTACCTTAGAAACTAGGGTTTATGAAGCTCCGAGAATGTTGTCATCAAGATCTTCAACATTGCCAAAACTTTGATGCATCCATGAGATCCTCCTCTCGATCTCTTCCTCATAATAGATCTTCAATCATACTTAAGAGATACACACCAATAAGATGCTCTCACAAGAATCTCTCCATCAATACTCCAAAAGATATTCACAAGAAGCTCTCCATTGATACCCAAAAAGGATGTTCTACAAGAGACCATAGCTATCTTATTTATACTTTCATCCTCTAGATCACTTAACCCATTTTTAGGTTACTTAACCCATTTGGCGCTAGACATCCTCTAATGGCCTCTATATTCTCAGGATCCATTGTTATTTGTGATGTTGATATTATATGCCCCAAGTAGTGAATCTTATTTTGATAAAAGATGCACTTATTTAGCTTAGCATACAATCTATGCTCTCTTAAAACTTACAATATCGTTATTAAATTTTGTTCATACTCCTATTTTGATTTAGAATAGATGAGTATACCATCTAGGAACACAATCACAAACTTGTCATGGTATTCCCTGAACACTCCATTCATCAAACACATAAAAACTGTTGGGGAATTTGATAGCCCAAATGGAACTACCGTGAATGCATAATGCCCATATCTTGTTCTGAATGTTGTCTTATTGATGTCTTCTTCGTTTATCCTTACTTGATAATATTTTGACCTCAAGTCAATCTTTTAAAATATTCTTGCACCTTTCAACTGATCAAACAAATAATCAATTATGGTTAAAGGATACTTATTCTTTATGGTAACCTTATTAAGTTGTCTGAAATCGATACACAACCTTAAGGTTCCATCCTTCTTCTTCAGAAAAAGAACCAAGGCTCCCCAAGGTGACACACTTGGGAGTATATACCCCTTTTTTAACAACTCTTCAAGATGCATCTATAAATCCTTCAATTCTGGTGTACCCATTATGTATGGTGTCTTGGACATTGGGGAAGCTCCTGGTACCAAATCAATAATCAATGTGTCTCTTCGGTGGAAATCCTAGAATTTCTCTAAAAACATCTTCAAAATCCATCAAGAACAGATGGTCTTAAATGATTTCCACTTTATATTTGGATGCCTCCTCCATATGAAAACATTTGACATCCCTTCCGAAATATCTTCTTCAACTGCATAGCTTAAATATCTCTAACAACTACAACTCTTGGAATTCCTTGAATCTTGCCTTACTTCCCTTCCTCATCAAGGAATTTGATTGTCTTGTTTAATAGTCTAGGACAACATGATGTTTTCCCAACCAATCCATGCTAATTAGACATTCATATGAACCCAATGGTATGATGTTTACATCTACCTTCTTTTTGAGTCAATTCATGTTTATTTGACAATCTTTAACCAACTCATTGATCTTGCTCTTATCCCCCATGGCTAACTGAACTAACCAAGATTTATTATGCTTACTTCTTTGCAAATGAAATCTTTCAACAATGTTAGAATTTATGCATTTATGGAATCAATTAAAAATTTTATGGGTTGGTTATCAATCTTACCTTCCACTTCGATCATGTGGGATTGATATGTTGTATGCTTGTTGTCCAAGGCTACATAAATCCTTGACATACTTCCTCCTATGTCTCCCATTGTTTTAGACTCCTAAACGTTTTGGACAGTCCTCATTCTTTATCCTTTGTGAGGGCAGTCCCTATATAAGTGATTCCCTTCACATCCCCAACATTGAACAAGTTGCTTCCTTGGCCTTTTCCCAAATGAATCTACATTCTTCTTATCATTTTGGGATTCCCGGCCTTGATGATTTGCTTGGGAACTTATTTATGAAAAAGGGTGGCTTAAAACCTTTCTTTCTTTTATCCTTTTTCCCTTTCATCTTGTCATTCTAAGCCTTTTGGAACACTGGCCTTCCTTTGCATTGCTCATAAAGGTAACTTGATTTCCTTGTGGTTTCTTCCAAGGTCTTGGGGTTATCATATTGAATCTTTTCACTATAGAAGGAGGGTAACCCACTTACAAACATCTGGATTTTAACCTTCTCATCCTTGATGAAGTCAACATACTTTGACAATTCAAAGAACCGCTTCTCATATTCCTCCATTTCATGGTTCCCAACGTGAGTTCAAAGAACTCTTTCATATTTCTCTCATAGCAATGCTCAAACAAATATTTCTCTTGGAAATATCATTTGAACAACCTCCATGAGATTATTTTCTGATCGAGGTTCTTGGCTTGCTTAAGTTGATCCCACCACATGGATTCCTTTCCTTGCAAATTGTAGGTGGCAATCCTAGCTTCTACCCAGGATGGGTAGTCATGCAGCTGGAAATATTTCTTCATTTCCAATAGCCACGCCTCTGCTTCTTCTCCTTTCCTATGCTCACCATTGAAAGTAGGTCGTTTTTTTTTCATGAGTTCATCTTGCAAGATGTCTTCCTTAGGCCATCTTCTTTACCTCCGAACATGAGACACACTTGGGTTGCTCTCTAGCCCTGAGCTTGCATGAATTCTTCTAGTGGACTGCCTTGGAGAATGATGGCACCTGCTCATGCTTCTTGAATTCCTATCGTTTCCATCATCATTCCTTTTTCTATGGGATCTCGATGTTGATACTTTTCTAGCACTAGTTGCTTCTTTGGCTCCACAATCCTTGTTAACTTTATTATGAAACATATTTAAGCTCTGAATTATCTCTTCTTGAGCCTTTATAATCCTTTCATTATCAACCCTGTAACTCTTCACTTTCCTATGTAGACTTCTCATAGTGACATGGCCTTGCCTATCTATTCTTCCATTTGAATCTGTCTCATCATTCCCCATGCTGACATGCATACCTCTAAACTCTTCCCCATGGCTATAATATCCTTGAGCATATTCCATAACTCCGGTCTTCATATAGGAACTAAAGTCTCTTTCTGTACTTCTAATTCTGCAAGAAATGTGCATGTAATACTTACTGTTAGAACATGCATATTATAAAAAAAAATATTAATTAGAATACAAGTTACTTCTTCATCCATTTATTAAGGACACATTTCACTAATTAAAAATTTTATTTTCTTTATTAGTTCCTCCCAGAAACGACTTTCCAACGACTGAAAACTTACCCAAAATCGAGCTTTGGTTTGAAAGTTATAGCCCTCCAAAGTTTTTGTATAGGTCTACAACATCTTCGGAGACCTGAAGTCCCAAATTGTCCTTCATTGATATATCTTAATGGATTCATCATGGATCTAAGTCATATTTCTTCTTCATACCTTCCATGAACCCACCACCAACACTTAGTTTATTTTTCCTTCGCGGACTCATAAAATTGTAACCTTTCTTTCATAAGTTTGTTCAAAAAATATCAACACTTAACCACTTTTCCACTTCTTTGTGGAATCACAGACTCATAATCTCGTAACCTTTCTTTCATAAGTCCGTCAGAAAAGTATCAACGCTTAACCATTTTTTCGCTTCTTTGCGAACTCACAGACTCATAATATTGTAGCCTTTCTTTCATAAGTCCATTCGAAAGGTCTCAACACTTAACCATTTTTCCACTTCTTTGTGGTCTCACGGACTCATAATATCGTAACATTTCTTTGATAAGTACGTTTGAAAAGTCTCAACACTTAGTCATTTTTCCACTTATTTGCAAACTCGTGGACTCACAGACTCTTAATAAGTCCCAACACTTAGCCATTTTTCTGTCTTCATGAACTCACGAACTTACGGACTCATAATAAGTCCCGACACTTAGTCATTTTTTCATCTTCACGGACCCACAGACTCATGGACTCATAATAAGTCCCAACACTTAGTCATTTTTCCATATTCACAGACTCTTGGACTCACGGACTCATAATAAGTCCCATCACTTAGCCATTTTTTCATATTTTCGGACTCGCGGACTCATAATATCGTATCCTTATTTTCATAAGTTCGTCCAAGAAGTCTCAACACTTAGTCATTTTCCCATCTTCGCAAACTCACGAACTCATAATAAGTCCCAACACTTAGCCATTTTTCCATCTTCGTGGACTCATGGACTCATAGACTCATAATCGTGTATCCTTCATTTCATAAGTTTGTCCGAGAAGTCCCAACACTTAGTCATTTTTTCATCTTCGCAAACTCATGGACTGACACTTGGACAAACTTCCAAGATATTACCGCGGTTTCATAGGACTGACAGTTGGTTTGCCACATGGCTTCACATCACCTGCCAACTGTAATCCCATACAAACTGTACCTTCCATCATGGAATCACATGTCTTTCTTTTACCATGTCATCTGACACGTGGCCTCCATGCCATGCCAACGTTGGCATACATAAAAATACCCAAAAAAAATTGATTTACTTATTTTCAAAATTTCCAAAGGGATCAATTCTTCACATTTCCCTTTAAATTCCTCTCAATTTTACTGCAGTAATTTCAACAAATGAATTTCAGACATCCATTTTATGTCATTCTGTTAAACAATTTTCTTGTATAGTCTGTAATTTTGACTTCTACGTTCCACTAATTGGCCCATCCAGGCTCAGTGTTGAAAATTGGGCTCTAATACCACTTTGTAACATACCCATCCACCCAAGTTCGGTCACGTCATGAAAAAACTCACTTGTTATCAGCTATGGTACCATTTTAGTAACATACCTAGCCTCCATATAAGATAAAATACTTGTGGAATACACATAACATGAAACTTATGCTAATTAAAGAAAATTTTTTACTGTTAGCCAACTTCTTGTAGCTTACAGGTACGAATTAAAACAAATTTAGCTATTTTCTTTAACCACAAAATATAAGCATATACATAATGCTAATAATCAACATGAGATACAACTAAATTTTTCATTATAGCAGCATATAAGTCATTCTCATTCATGCAAAGTTCATGCACATCAATAACACATGTAAATAACTCAGTACAAGATAAAACTCTTATCTTTAAACAAGAATCGTGCAACCAGCTGCTTGGGATGGACGTTCCTCCCAACCGTATACTGATTGTTCCAAATATCAATAGACATTCACCCCCAAACTAAGGATATCAATCCATAAAATAGGGTGGTCTTTCATAGTCCACTCACAACTCATAAAACTCTCAACCCAACTAATATTTTCCTACAACTATCCCGATTTTCCACCAACTCTCTTCCTCTTGACCTGTCCAACCGAAGGAATGCACCATTATTTTATAAAGGTTAACCCAAGGGATGTACCATCTAATTATCAATTCTAACCCAAGGAATGATCCATTCATTTATCAAGGTCTCTTTGGCACAGGAAACTAGGAATCTCTCAGCTGGTAACTCAAGGGAAAATGTTGCTAGGAAAACTATCAACAAACCAACAACAACCACTTGTTGCTTCAATGAAACTCACCCATGAGTTCTCTCTTCAGGCTTGACAACCTGGATCTTCAATCTTCCAAATCCAATTCACTCCAATTATGCTCCATATTTCTCTAGTATTTTCCCTTCCCAGCTGCATCAACTTCAGGCTCTATTTCTTCCTCTCTGCTTGGCTCTCATGCACGAACTTCCCTTGATTAAATTGATGCTACGAATTTTCTCTTTTTGTCTTTCCTTTCTTGACTCACACTCATCCCCAAGCTGATTGTACTCAACCCCAATATTCCCAATAACTTCGGGATGTGACTACTCACACCCACCCTCTTACATATATTCAATGATTAGATTTTGGAAACACTCAATCAGAAATGGAAAGGTTCATAAAAAAATATAAATTTATGAAAATGGTTTAAATCATTATACATGGGTAATTCCCCCTTGGACCCCTCTTGGCCATTATCCTAGACACTCCCCTCTCTTATGGATTTATTTATCCCCCATCTCTTGTCCATGTCCCCTTAGCAGTTGGCTTCACATTTTATTAATAAAACAAAGAAATACAATTCACATATTACATCTCTTGGCCATAGCCACATATTATATCTACATAATCATTAATTTAACTGGGGATTATAGTGGGGATTTTACAACATATTCCATGGCGAGGCTCTCGCACTCTGTTGTAGTATAATTATTTTCTAGATCGGACAACTTATGACTAGAAAAATATCTCGATGGTCAATATTTATTTCACTTGGCTACACAAGAACCACACCCAGTGCACTCGATGAATCATATATGTGCACATGAAAGAGCTTAGAATAGTTGAGAAAACCAGAATTGGTGCAGTGACAAGGTTTTGTTTTAGAGTATCCAAGGCTTCCTATAATTTCAGTGTCCAAATATACTTAATATCTTTGCGCAACAACTTTTCCAATGGGGAAATAATCTTGGAATAATTCTAAATGAATCGTCGATAATATCTTGTATGACCTAATGTGGCATGCATCTCTCGGACCGAAGTGGGGGACACTATATCCAAGATGGTGATGATCTTATCTTGATCCACTAGAAATCCATCCTTGCACATGGTGTGGCTCAACAATATGCCAAACAATGTACAAAAGATGCATTTCTTCAAATTTAAGGAAATTTGGAGTTGGCGGCATTGATCCAGCATCAACCGAAGGCCTTGCATGTGTTCCTTCAACAAAATGAACATTGTCCAATCATCCAAATAAACTTCAAGAAACTTGTAGATGAATTCCTTGAAGGTTGTTTCCATTATCTAGGAAAATACTATGGGGCCATTCTTTATTCCAAGCATTACAATGTACACAAAGGACCCCCGTTTTTTTGCAAAGGTGGTTTTGGCTTGATCCTCCTTTGTGATCCAAACCTAATGATACCCTGAAAAGTCACCAATAAAAGAGTAGGATTCTCGGTTGCCAACATTTTCGAGCACCTCATATATGAAATATGTAGGGAAAGGGTTGTGGACACATGCTACATTGAGACTTCTTAGATCGACACGGATTTAAATATCATCAGTCTTATTGGGTTGCACCACCATATGAATAATCCATTCAAAATCCTCCATGGGGACAATGATCTTAGTATCCAACATTCGATCCAATTTTTTTCACATATTTTTCTTATATTTTGGATTTAATCAATAAGGCCTTCTCTTGACTGGTTTGGCATCCGGTTTGAGTTGAATATTCATGGCCCCCAACGATCCAACAATTCATTTCATTTCAAAAAATCTATGGGGAAACAAGTCCTCATATTCCTTCATAAGGTCAACAACTTGAATGATTGTCTCCTTATCCCAATAATCTCTAATGATAGCCATCTTGGGTGATTCCCCAATGCCAATATTATGTTTATGGGTTTTAATTGGGCCATTATAGTCTGGTGTGGCCATTTATATCACCTTACCCTTCATTGTGCACTCTCCTTCAGATTCTTGATCTGGATGTCACGTGAGTCATCGTCATCAACATTATAAACATCGATCTTCCAACAATGGACTGCCTCTTTTATTTTTTCCAATAGCTAATAATACAAGAAGGTCGCCTTGGGTGTGTCTTCCTTTGGCTATTGATGAAAAATAAAATCTTTAATCCAGAGGAAATCCTTTCTTTGAGTTAGATCTTCTTTTGTGAAGTTGAATGTTAAGAAAATCTGGGAGCTCATATGGGTCCATTCAATCATTTTCCTCCTAAGCTCCTCCTGAATATACCAGCTTCCAGGGACCAGATCCATAGTTTGGAAAAATTGATGGACCCATTGGGATTGAGGAATATTCTTAGAAGTCCAGCATTGTTCGTAAAAATAAATTTGTTCCAAGGGATCATCAGTACCCTTGTACTAGTTTGCCAATTCGAAATCAGCGATGGGATGGAACAAAATTTTTATCAACTCAACCACTTGCTCCCAACTCTAAATATTCACGTAATGTGTCGCCCACCACCGCACAGGTGTCCCTCATACCACTCCATTCATGTCTTGAATCCTTTGTTCTGTGGGGATGGCCTTCTCCATAATACAAGGAATTCTTCTATCGGCCTTGTCCCATCAAGCCACAGGTGAATTGCATAGCTCGGAACCTATCTAGCATATTGATTTCATTATCCTCACACATCTACAATTGGCTACTTCACAAAACTTGTTTTTCCACCTTTCCATGGAATCTTTAGAACCAATGTCATAAGACTTAATACTTCTTCAACTTAATTCTCCATCTACAGTGGGGTTAATGTAATCCTCCATGCACCCAATGATATTATATATTTTTTTTAAAACTGATCTCTGTGTATCCTCATCTACTAGATCATTGTATATGTCCCTTTCATATGGATCCAATGATGCGACTACGAGAAGGGTGTCTGTCTCAAATGACATCTGTCTCTTTTTCAAATTTAGCACGACATTATTATCAAAGGTCAAATCATTGCCAAGAAATGGATGGTATGGGTTACATTCATTCATAATAACTATGACCTCAAAGTCATCCTTTGTTTTCAGCCCCTTCTATATTCACCTCGACTTTCTCCAATCAGCCTATAGGATAGATCTTGTATTGATTTTTCAATCGTATCTATATGGGATACCAAACCAATTTTGGTTTACCCATCACCTCCTAGGACTTCTTTAGCATAATATTCATGTCGGAACCTATATCCAACATGAATCCATCCATTTCATAGCCACCAAGCTTCATTGTCATCTTGAATTAACACCTCGTTCTCTTTTTCTTACTAACTTGGAACATATCTCTTTTTGGTAGGAGAGTTGATATAGTATATTCTGTCAGCTCCTTCCCCATACAAGTGGCTAGCATCTACGTCAATTTCTTCGCAGCATTAGGATCACTAAGCAATCGCAAACAACAACATAAGAAATTACTTACTTGATACTTTGTGTCTATCTCGCAACCCAATTCGCACAATTATTCTTCACACATTGTGTGACTCAACTCCTCTAGTTGATCTTCCTCAATTTATATTTTCTCAGTACATCGCAACTCTTCCTCCATGTGCACTTCTTCCATTGACCTCTGTGTGGTGTGCTGCAAATCCTTTCATATACAAGCTTCCTCGAATGACCATTGTGTCACATGATGCAGCTCTTCTCGGGAACAAGCCTCTTCTAGTGACATATATGTCGCCTACTGCACTTCTTCTCATATTCGGGCCTCCTCCAATGACCTATGTGTCATGCACTACACTTCTTCACAAATACGAGCCTCCTCGAGTGATATTTGGGTTGTGTGCTACAAATCTTTGCGTGCTTTTCCTTCTTCGATGGAATCACATAGAAACTGCTTTTGTTGGGAAGCATCAAACTTAGGAGAGGGCTATGCTTTCATTCTTATATTCCCCTCCAACTTCTGACCCAAGATCTCAACTTGCTTGAAGTCCCTTCATGTCTTTACTCCACCTTGGGTTACCACCTGAACATCGACTTATTTTTTGCCCACTTCTTCACTAAGTCAGGACAGTCCTTTGTGGCATGCTCACGACTATAGCAGTATGCACAAAGAACATGCAGTTTGGTACAAAACCTTGATACATGACCAATTTTTACACAATTGAAACAAGTGGGGGGTCTACCTACCCCTCTTTAATATCCGAGGTCCTGATAACACCCATATCCACCTCTATGACCTCCTTGGTATCTGCCTCTCTCGGGACTGCCATGGTCACCACACTTATATTCTTTCTATACCTGGAATGCATCACAGGTATTGTCTTGCATCAGTTGGAGTGACCGACAGTTATTAACATCATGTCTTACGAATTTATAGAAATCACATAATGGAGTATGATGTGTACTTTGATACTTATGTAAAGTTGGGAAGCGGGGTGGTACATGGCACCACTGTCAGCATATCTCACACCATTCCATTTTTCGAGTCGAAAATTGACTCGACGTCACCACATAATTCGGAAGTATAGGCCACTCGTCCCTAACATGCCCCTTAGAGAGACATATGGTACACCAAACATGCTCACGCATGAATTTTAGTTTTTCTGCATCTTGCAACTACATCGTCAGGTTAGCCAGATGTGATTGCACCTGGGCCAATCACACTGACGTATTTTCCCCTCCTGACATAGCTTTGAAGTACATTGCAATTTCTACTACCTATGCTTGAGTCATTTTCTTTTACTGGATGAGTGGGACTTGGATATGGGGAATCAACCGCAATAAACCACTCTTTGTGTTACACGTTTTGAATCTAGAACGTCAGTCTATCCAAAAAAATATTAAACCATTGGTCACAGTCCCACATGATTTCTCCCTCTTTTTCTTAATCTCCTTGATCTCAGTAATACACTAAGACTATGACTTAGGTTTTTGGAATTCCCTAAGCATATCTTTCTCAATCTATATCAGGGACCTTGCTTGTCCCGTCGGTGCAATGGACTTTTATTTCATATACCACATCAAGGATCTGTCTCTGAACATGGTTTCCAATTGTCTGATATTTTTTGCCTCATCTGTGATCCTCTTCACAGACCATATTGCTTCTCACGTAAACTAGTGTTGTTATGCATCACCCTTACCCATTCCATGGAACAAGAGTAACCTTAGGGTATTGTCTTGATTTTCCATCTTTGAGCGTGAACTAAATCCTCCTATTTGACTGGTGTTTGTCAAAATTATCAATACTGACACTCCTTTGGTTGAAGTATCATTGAATTCTCATTCTTATTCACTTGTATCTTCTCTTCTATCTCCTTCTACTCTTTATTCTCCTCTTTTTCCTATTCCAAACGCTTCATTATCTATTTTTGTTTCTTCTTTCTTCTTTTTTTTGTTCTTTTGTCGATCTCCTTCTGAAATTTCTTGTGAGGGGACATAAAGAGTTTCCTACTTGAATTCATGCAAGACCTGATCTACAATCGTCAATTATTCTCCCCTGCCACTAGGGGATCCTCCATCTTCCTTCCTTTCTTCTACGCCTCCACTCTCTGCCTCATCTTCCACCAAGGTTGAGGCACTCTGCAACATCTAAGGGGTTCATAATTCATCACCTGGGTCCCTAGGACTACTACGACTACTACTACTGGTATCCCTAATGGACACCTTAATTTTGACATCACACCTCTTTGCGATCCTATCTTCGGTTGTGTGCCACTCTGGCATAATGCATTCTTCCATACTTTCTCCTGGCACTCTCTCTTTTCTCTTAATCCTAGACCTCACCCCTCATTTTTCACCCATTATTATCTATTTTCCACCTCTATGGTCTTCTTTCCTTCCTATCTCAACTCTTCTTGTGTATCTCTTGACTCTTTCTCTCCTCTTCTCTTCTAAGTACATCCCATTCCTCACCTCATCTCAACAATTTTCAGATCCTCCTCAACGGATCCAACTCCTCTCACTTTTTCCCATATTTTCAACCCCCCCAGCATTAGGGTAGTTTACTCATCCATTCTATTGGGATCCATGCACATCATCCCTTTCTCTACGAACATCATCCTTATCCAGAGTGAAATCTCTTCTAACATTCATTTTCTCGGACCTTCTATAAACTTTAGTTCATCCTCGCTGAAAGAATTAGTGTATTCCACAACAAATTCAATAGTATGGCCCTCCTTTAGTCAAGAAAACAATAAATCAATAGCTCGATTCCACTTATTATCCAATGCCTTCAAGCTATAAAGTTTGTCTTTATCCCAAACCATTAATTCTAGAGGCCATAAGGTATAATTGGTAGCAGTTTTCCTTTTCATCCATTCATACAACAACCAAGGGAATTCCACAAATAACTTCTCATGCATATCAGTATAAAGATACTTGTTTTTCCATCTCTTCACATTCACTCTCATCCCATGATTTTATCGCTGGGAAAACTCATGCTCCTTTGTAGTTAGCAAATATTGAATTTCCTCCCAAGATGGATACCACCTCATATATTACCTGCATCTTTCAATACAAGACTTTCAGGTCCTGACAACGACACCATTTGTTGAGTCATTTCATGCTTGTGTGAGTCCTTCCTAATTTTGGGGAGTTTAGACCCAGGGTTCGTCCAGAGTTGACCAACAAAAACCCTAAAGCATCGACATATCAATCTTCAGCCAAGGTCGAAGAAGGTCTCACCTGAGACGAAGTGAGGATCACAAAGACCATATGGTCTTATGATAGGGATGAAGGGATAAATACACAAGGATCCATTTGGGATAACATTCATACACTCCATTAACAAAAACTTACTTTTTATCAATATGTAAAACAATACATGCATATATCCAAATAACACATGAGTGACACATGATGGATAAAAATTGTTGTATATTTATTATTCCTCCCATTCCATTCAACACAAGCATGCATTAAGCAAACTATATTCAACAGCAACAGAGTCTCATATCCTCTTTAAAGAATTCCCCAGAATTACAACACACTGCAACTTGCACATCCTTTTGAACCTTAGACATATGAAAAACTCGGACTCATATTAAGAAGCATTACAACATTACAATCCTACAAAGGGTCATAATGAGCTCGAAACACAACAAACAACACCTCAATGAATTCTCTAGGTGAGTTTATAACTCTCTAATTGATTTCACTACTTCCTTTTGTAACTTTCTCTGCTTGTGAGTTCTGTCTCATTCAGTTCTGCTCCACTTTCTCTATTGAAAAACTACCTCACATTCTTTTGGCACATGCATGTAATCCACATAGTCTTCTGGAATCGAGGAAATATTAACTGCATCAACATCTCATCTTTTGTCACTTCCATGTTCCCTTGTGTTGTTGTCAATAGTCATTTAAGAATATTTCCAGAAAATTACTTTCTTGATTTTGACGTACGTCTTCTTGATTTTTGGTGCACATCAAAACTCAAGTCGACATGCACTTGGTAGAATTTAGGCTTGGCGTGTTATATCAAAACTCATTCCAACACACACTTCTTGTCATTCTTCGTGCATTAAATTAGTCGCACACAAAATTGGGATGGGCACACAAAAAAATTGGAATGAGTGTGAAAAACTTTGTTTGTGCATGTGCACGAGTTTAACCCAAAACTTTAGGTGCCAACACAATTCCCAATATAATAAAGAAGAGAAAAAGTTGGAGATAGAAAAATTCCACATTAATAATAAGGAACTAACTCAAAAATTGAATTCAAAAGTGGACGCTTCAAGATTCTAACCCTTGGGACTCCTTAAAGTTCATTTTAACACTAGAGATGCTCTTTCTCACTCCATTTTAGAGAAGAATATAGAAAATATTAGATTAAAAAGAAGAATAAGTGAACTTGATTACACATTGTTTATGGATAAATTCGTGAGTGCGGACACAGACCAATCTCCCCAAGATCCACCTGGATCTGGAACAAACCGTAACAGAATACTACTCTTTCCCTAGATCTAACTATTGAACGGACTAAGAGAAATGGATAGTGTTCATACCTTATAAACTCCCTACTTTAATCTCTGTTGTTCCTCGCTCTGCTCCGATGCTCTTGTGTCATCCAATCGTAACAACACAAACCAATCACAGCAAAGGCATTAATATATTCAATACTTAGTCTATACATGTGATCAAGGAATCATGTAATAAGATGACATCATCATTATGGGAAAGGGACATATTCATATATTGCATTAACTGAA
>ML791233.1:201531-233062 GCA_009831015.1 Picea engelmannii
TGAAAAAGTTCAATTCTCTCTTTTTCTTGTCGAGTTACATTGAGATTATTGTTACTTGAAGAACTACTACTTGCAATAGAACCATTACCTTGATAACCCATGGCTGTGATCTTTGTTTCATCACCCGAATCAGAACCTAAATCTTGTTGTACGGTTGTAGCAGTCTTTGACTTCCCTTTGTTGCCAAATGTTTTGGGTCTTCTTTCGGGATGAAGTTTCCAACAATGGTCTTCATCATGACCATATTTTGAACAATGTTTGCATGTGAATTTTTCTCCCTCTTTCTTAACAACAGCATTCTTTTTGCCATTTCCCTTGAACTTCCTCTTTCCTTTGTCTCCATGGCTGAAAGGCTTCTTGTTACCCTCATGAGTTTTGTTCCTTCCTCTTGCTTCCAAATGAGTGGCCTGAACACAAACTTCATCTAGATTTGAAGGATTAAACATGAGTATAGTATGTCTCAAATAACTATGTAAAGCTCCAATGTATTTGAGTAAAGTTTCTTGAGAAGACAAATCTACTCCCAAAACCAAAGCTCTTCTACTAAATTCTTGAGTAAATATTTGCACATTCTATCCTTTAGCTTGTCTAAAATTTTGCCAATCCATAGTAGCCTTTTGCATATATGCCAATGGCTAAAATTGTCTTTTAATTGCAACAATAAAATCATTCCAAGAGGTTAAAATTTTACCATGTTTCTTCATGTCCTCCTGAGTCTTGGATTCCCACCAAATGAGTGCTACACTTTCCAATCTTAAAGAAGCAAGTTGAATCCTAGTTTCATCATCTTGAATTTTTTGTATCCTACAATACACCTCAATCTGACGAATCCAATTATCTAATCTCTCAGCATTAACTTCTCCATTGTACATTGGCAATTCGAATTTAATATCAAGATTTAACGAAGGAATTTGTGAAGGAGTTTTATCATGTCCCTTTGGAGAATTCGGAAGAGGTCTTGAATTAGTAGTAGAAGAAGATGGAGGTGAGGGTGGTGGAGAAGCACCATTCCCTCCATTTCCATTTGGATTTTTATCACCACTGTCTCCCTTGTTCTTTAAAGGGTTGGATCCTTCACCTTGCAACCTTGTATTCCTTTCCATCAAGATCTTCATCATCTCTCTCATTTCCATGACATCCTTTCTGAGATATTCATCTTTTGCAGGAACATGTTCATGACTCTCTTCATGAGCCATACTTGGTGAATGCCTCCTTGAAACTTGCGGTGAAGATATATGCTTCCTCCTTGAAGGATGAGAACTTGGCTCTACAATTTGACCTTCTCCTCTTATGAGTTTCAACCTTGTGAGAATCAAAAAACAAACACTTGCAAATAATCAAGTCTTCAAAAACCTATGCACTGATACCAACTTGATCTAAAAATGAAGAAGACTTGTATTCTTGAAAATATTTGCAAGTTAAATTTTATGTGTTAAAATGAAAATGGATCAACTTTGCAACAAAACTTTAATAGGATTTACTCATTCAAGATGCATATAAATAGCAGCAAAAACAGTGAACAGAAAACACATAACATATCAAATGATAAAGGAGTTCACCCCTCTCTTTGGCTACATCTCCTGGTCCAGCTTCCAATGGATCATTTGTATTATTTGATCAAAGTTCTCAAAAATGTGCTTTAAAATGCTCAAACTACCAAATAGACTACTCCAATGGCTTCAGAACGTCCAAAAACCCCTAGCTGGGATTTTTCGGCACTTCGTTTGGCCAAAAATTAAAGAAGATAGGCTTCCTGGAAGTCCCCCCTTCAAACTTGTTGTCTCTGCATCTACAAAATGCACCCTTGTTGGATCAACCTAGCCCACACACATTTTTAAGCATAAAAACTTAGCACTGGACGCAACCGTGTGAACCGTGCAAACTGTAGGACAGTTACGGGTGCACCTAGCCCCTAACCGTCAAGGGCAAGGTCGTATGATCCATGCGACCGCGCGCTAGCATAAACATAGGCTCCTATTCCACAAGCCAATGGTCAAAGGCAAAATGGTAGGTCGTTTGTATAACCATTGGAACAAACACAATCACGTGCGTGCCTGAATAGTATAGCATTGGGTCATATGTAATACAATGTGCGACCAAGGGCTGGGGCAAAGCCCCAACCCGGTCGTGCCCCAAACTATACACATATGCAAATATTTAAATATATTTTTCCATATATATTACAAGGAACAACCAGTGGTGCACCATTTAGCAGCTCTTGCCAAGTCTTTCCCCCCTACCCGGAGGTCACGGGGTCGACTCCAGCCAACGACATAATTTTAAACCAATAAATATATGACACATGGCAGCCATTGACTAGGCCACATGTCGTCATCCTGTTCGTTGCAAACATTCCATGTCACATGCCAACTGTCCAAATAACTACTTGCCACGTGTCGTACGGCCTTCCATGTGTCATACATCCTACCACATCATCGTTTGTACGGACTGTACGGACTGTACAGCCAGCACCCCTTTTTTTGCATGTTTGTCATTCTGAACAGAACGTGATATCTCTCGCTCCCGATGTTCGTTTGAACCCAAACAAGTTGCATTGGGTTCGTAACGACGAGGCCTACACTCTCGTTCGATTTGAAGTGATTTCGAGCACTTTGAATTTTTGAGCAAAATTTGATCCCCTGGATCACATGTTAATTGTTGTAACTATAATATCATTTTGTAGGATTTATGGTTGTATGTTATGCTTGACAACCTCAATGATATGTTTAATTCTTATGCTTAAATTAAGTTTTATAGTAGAAAATTGAAAAAAAAAATTGTACAGTGGAACTAGTGCTCTAAATTTCATATTTCAGAAGGATGAATAGAACAACAATTGGTTAGATAATTATAATTAATACCACCCATTAACCTATCAAAAACCTAAAAGATGTTGCACTATACACATATAAGTGGAAAAACATTTATCTCAAAGGTTAGCTCAATCAGTGTATAATCATCCGCCCGTTGCTAATGGGAAATTGTTAAGTCACATGTTCAAATATGGATATTCCAAGAAAGAGGATGGGATCCCATGATATAGTCTTTGAAAAAAAAAAACGAATTTCCTGTAATTTTCTTCAAGTCATATATAGTTTGGTAAAAAACAAATACTAATATTAATTATTGAAAATTTTGAAATTATTTTATTTGATTGTATAAATTAGGATTGTAGGTTTATATTCATTGGATGTCATGGGTGAGGTGACTAAATATGCCTTTACGTGTAGGCATTTAATACATAAAAATTTCCTCCCAAAAAAATAAATTGATGCCTTACCATGTGGTGAGAGGGTGTGGTGGTAATGCTCATTGTCCGTAAGGTGTCAAATTTGCATGTTGTAAGGTTTTGGATTTTGTTAGAGTTTCCATTCATGGGTTTGTATGGTGTTCAAAGCAGTGAATTTTGTGTATTTCCCTTGGATTTTGGTTCTTTTGTGTATTTCCCTTAGATTTTGGTCAGGAAATCCATACATTGATGGATGGATTTTGGATGATGGGATTGATTGTGTGGCTGGATGGTTCTAGTTGAAGCTTTGTCGGAGTCTCTTTGTCCCCTTCAATGCTTCTATTAATGTGTTGTGGCCACTATATGCCAAATGAGGTCTCAAAATTCATAGACCATAGTGCTTATTCCACAATGCAACAAGTGGGCCTCCAACGTTGGGTCTCATCATTATTTCTTTGATATGAATTTGTAATTGAATATCACTTTGTTACACATGATTCAATGTTAGCACCATGGGTCAAACAATGTTAGTGCCATGTGTACAATAAAGTAAATTATGTTTTGTTAGTTTATTTATATCAGCGTAGATTTATTTAACTTTGTATTTATTAAGCACCAAAGGGATCAAAAACTATTGAAATGCAAATATTTTGGTGCCTAAGATAACATGGGTTAATAAAAGAATGGTTGATATGATTTAGTTTTTATAGCGTTATTTTTATGTATGGACATTTGCAAATGAATATTATTTATCCCACCTTAGAATTATTATTATTATATTTTAGTTTTGTATAAGTATTTTTTATTGGGTCAACATATGTTGATGTCAATGTTATAGATGTTATATTCTCTTCAATATTGGACTGTAGAATTCACTTCACTTTTCTTGATACAATAAAATAATTTAGAGATATTTCAATTTTGCATAACTTGGATGCATTTAATTTTCACACACACTACCCAAAACCTTGTGTTTCCCACATTTGTGAATGACATCTTTAGTAAATCTATAGGCATAGATGTAAATTAATGTTTTTAATCCAAGAGGATTTGAACATGCCACTTATTGACATAAAACTAGCCAAATATTGAACAATATTGATGAAAATCAATTCAACTAACCCTTCGAGCTTCAATTTTATTATATACATGAATACTTATACACTCAGTTGACATTATAAAAAAAAAAATTATTCCATATTATCTTCAAACATGTGTTGCTATTTACTCTTGTCTATATAGGAATTGGATAGAACCTGTATTGAAGTTAAAATAAATTTATACAGTTAATGTTCCCAATAATAAAGTAATTACTCCAAGCACAAAGTTGGTTATGCAAGTAAATGGTTCTCAAATATTTTACTTGATTACATTATAGAATACTCAATTCCAACTAAAAGGCATGTAAGGTAAATCATTGTACATTTATTTTGAATTTGAAAGAGCAATACTTTGTCTTTATGTTTAATATATTTGTTAAACAAGAGTTGTAGGTATATTGAGATTGGTTTGAGGACACTGGCATCAAGATTCATAGACCAATAGATGGTAGAACTATTTGAGAAAAGGATATTCTCAATTATTCTATAGTAACTATGCGAAATTGATTTAGTAAAACAAGCACGTCCATTGAGTATAATGGTTGATAAACTGGTAAACTTCCTCAAATTTGGTTAATGGTACTCAGTGTAAACATATAGTGCCTAACCTCTTGCATGAAGCTCGAAGTAACCAACTACTTGAGCTAGCCCAATGGGTTATTTTCTTTTCTTTTTATAAAAACACTTTTCAACATTACTTATGATTTTCCACTTGCATTTGATATGTGTAATAGTGATAGCATTGCTTGAACATTGGCAAACTTTACCCTTTTAGGCTTCATTCTCTTTCATTGTCTTCTAGTTGCACTTGAAAATGAAGTTTACAGTTTAAGAATACCATGATAATGGAAATAATATTATGTTTGTTCATATGAGAAAAAATTAGCATAAGTAAATAATTAAAACAATTTTAATAGTTTTGAGTATGTATATTTTTATAGTGAATCATAATTGTGGTAAAGCTTTTATATATGGACTTTGTTAAATGCATTGAACAATTTTACTATGATTTTTTGTTTTCTTATCTTTTGATATATAATCAATTATTATGTTCCTTGTTAATTCTTGTTACTATTAAATAACAAAAGAATATGCTACAAAGTAGCTAGTCCATGCCAAATGTAGAAAGTAGATAAGCTCCCTAGAACAAGGTTGGTGTATAGTTTGTGGAGGGGAGTTTTGTAAATTCTCTTTCTCTACTTGTTACTTGTTGGAGTGTTAATGTGCTACACATCATACAAAAGAAATAAAATCTATGCTTATGGATGCACCTAAAAAATAAATTTGTGTATCTATTTTGTCTATCCCTTTGCATACACAAAACTCCTATAAAAAATCATTTATGACACTATCATCATAGTTTGTTTCATGATTTGTCCTTGCCCCCTTTTGGGCATCCTAAATTTTATATTATATGCATCTAACTATACCTTGTGATCAAATTTCCATTTCTTCCTTTGTAATGTGCCTGACCACCCATTTTCTTGCTAGGATGATGGGGCACTAGAAAATTCTCTAATTTCCCATGAATTCCACCATAATTACACAACTAAATCAACTCTTATACTATAATATTTTATGTCCTCCTATACGATGAAAATATGTATGCAATATGACATGAAAATTCATGTAATTCACAAATAAACAATACTGAATTATAATAGCATGTAATTTATTCACATTCACAACATTTTTAATACTAAAATACACATGAATAATACATCATAAAGGTAATAACCATAACACTTATATTTTAAGAAGTAATTTCACCAACTAGTTGTGTACGAGGGACGTTCCTTCCAATTGTAGGCTTTGTTTCTCCAGTTCTCTCAACAACGAGCCACCCCCGAGTTGGGGCTATGAGTCCACAAAGACAAATGACTCCTATGGACGGAAAAGATCCCTCACACAACTAAAACCCAAAACATTTACAACATATAGACTCCTACAACTTTTCCAACAACCCAACTCTCTTCCCCAGCCTGCAAGACCCAAGAGATGGGATCCTCTTCTCTTTTTTGCAATCCCTCAAGTGATCCTCACTCCCTCCAAGGCTCCAGTGCAGATTTTCCAAGAATCTCAAAGATGAGGGGAAATCCAATTGTATGTGGATCCATTGTCATATAAATCCCATGCTCATACCTATAGGTAATTTCATCTCATATTTTTGTGACAATCATCCCCATCCTTCAATCATAGGCATAATATCCTAATTACCAGCAAGGATCCCCCTCAATCTTCCTCTTTGTTGTTCAAATGGTACTAGTTCGGTACAAGATAATGGTGAACTCAACGCATGGAAAGAGAGTGGAAAAAGTGTTGCTTCAGTATAACATAACGGTGAACTTAATGCATGGAAAGAGAGTGTACAAACTCGAAAAATGATCAAGTAGAATGGTCAAATTCCCCAAAACTAGGAATTAGTATGCATGCTCTGAACTTGGCACTTGGTGCCCAAGGAATTCCACCTAACTCATTGGCACACATTTCCAAATTGATTTTTCCTTTAACATAAGTTGAGGTAATGGAAACTTTGGGTTACAATAAAATAATATATTTCAGGATTTGGCTCCTCTGAGCCCCCCTTAAGCCCCTCTCACATTTATCTCTTGTGGAATCATATCCCCCCAATGTTATCGTCACTCTCGTATCATATCCCCCCCAATGTTATCGTCTCTCTCATATCACAACCAACAATGTGTTTGTATTAATGACTTTTATATACAATTTGCATAGATCGACCCCCAACCATACTATCTAGATCATAGCCTAAATCACATATGTACAATTTCATTACAATTTTCAGGGATTAAAATTGGGGTTTTGAAACCTTAAACATATGTTGCACATCCTTATCTATCTCATACTAATAGGTATATTTAGTTCATTATATTTTATCCTCCATTATATTTGGGTGTGGTGTTCGGGGCATAGTGGGATGAGTTTCCTCCAAGGAATCCATTCTCAACCTAGCCCCTTATAAAATTGGCCTTCCTTCTATAAGTAATACAATGTCTATCTCCCATTGGGGTGTTCTTTAATCATTTTCATAAAGGCATGGAATGCAAGTATTTTCCCTAAAATCACATATATCTACGTGTAAAGGATGTTTTCCCAATGTGTCTCCCCCTCACTAGAACCTTGATTGAAAATCCAATGGCCATATGGTTTCATAGATCAATCAAACACTTAGAGATATCTTTGCTTGCCATGTTGCATTTTCAACAATGAGTATCCCTATAACAAAATGTTTTACAAAGCTTTACATTGTCTAATGCTCTAGATAGTTTTTGCACATTATAACATTATGAATTGACAAGAGGACAAAGAACATGAGAATGAAAATATAATCACCTATAATAGATGATTTTGAATAATATCTCGAATAACCTTATACAAAAAGAAATATCAAATTTCTACCTGCCACTAGCAAAAAATCAATAAAATGAAAATAATTATCTCAACAATAATACAAGTTCTTAGTAGTTTTTCACATAAACTACACCATTTCTAAGCACTAGAATCATAAAAGTAAAGTGCAAGGAGTATTATTTCCTATCATCATTAAACTACACATTTTCATATTAGAGAAAAATACCTTGATCCTTTCCTCCAAAAATTTCCCTAAAGACGATATGCAACAAGTATCATATTGTTGGACAATTGGCTTAGGTTGATGGACAGTTGGTTTGGGTTGTTGGTTTTCATTGATGTCAACACTTGGAGATTGATATTGTATATTGATTTAAACCCTTATAGATTGATTTCAAACCTTGGAGAAGTTCGGTATTGAATTTAGGTAGAAAAAAGGACCCGAGTTTGTTTGAGGTTTAAAGGTATGAAGATTAGTATGTTTGCATGTAACACTATTATAGATGGATAGTACATGTCATGTCATTTCTGGTGATATGTGGAACATCACATAAAAACTCACGGTTATATATTTATGGCCATGAGATGTTGGAGAACCCTCATGAGTTATCTAGAATCCCCTAGAAGGTCAAAGAAGTCAAATTCTTCTAGAAACTCCTAGAAGATGTTGACTAGTCAAAGTAGGTGAAACTTGGAGTTAATCACGGGTTAAGTTGCTTCAATAAGAAAATAATAAAAAATAATTTAGTTGCAACTAGAAGTGGAAAGTTTATTATTTGTTGATAAAGTGGTTATAAGTGGACAAGTGGTTAGAAGTGGGTTACGCCTAAAATAAGGAAGTTGGGTAAATTTAGTTAGAAGGTAACCCCTTGAGGAAGCCACTTGGAGAGTATAAATAAGAGAGCAAGGGTCTCCTATTATCACCTATTGATCAAATTGAATATCTATTATTTTGTAAGGATTATTGTAGGTACTCATTGATACATCTAAAGTTATGTAAGTCTGAGGTAGCAAGAAGGGTTGAGGGTCAAAGTTTTAGAGTTGCATAAACACTGAAGAAAAAAAAAAAAAAAAAAAAAAACCTAGTTTTTTAGGTGTACGTGGGATGCAGTGGAAGAGGTCACGTACATATGCAAGATGGAAGAGAATGGAGCACGCACATTTGGGAAAACCCATGAAATATTGATTTTTTGGGAGTGTCAGTTTCTCAGATTCTGAAAGCAAGTTCCCAGGAAAATCTACAGTGATCAAGTACAACAAATCTATCTATAGGTTCAAAAGGTATGTCATATTCTTATGTGTAGTTGGATATTGTTGTCTACATGAAATATGGTTATGGGAGATTGAGGATTTTCCCTAGAGAGGTTGTTGGTTGTTTGGCAGTTACTGTATAGATATATCTACATATATGAAGTGCTGGTATGTCTGGTAATTATCATTGGTACACCTTGTTGGTTTGAGTGTTCAGGCATATCTTGTAATTCGTGGTACATGGTTAAGGGTTTGTGGTAAATGCTTGAGGGATGTTGATTGTGTTGCATTGGTGAATTTGTTGGTTTAGTTTGAGGCTTCATATCATAGATATTTTGATGTCTAGTCCATGTGAGGGTTATTACATTTGTTCATGATTGTATACAAATGTATGGCACATGAATAGCGAGACATATATGCACTTGGTTAATGGATATGTATGATGATGTATGCATAAGGCACAGCTACAGATTGGAAACAGTGACAGGTTACATGTTGATGTGATAGAGGCAGCAAAAATTCTGAGTTCAGAAAGGTGAAAAACCTAGATTTATGAAGGTGTACGTAGGCTACAGTATACACGGGTCATATACATACATGAGCTACGGCATAAACAGTTCATGTACCTATTGGTTTTTGTTGGTACAGGATGACTTATGGTACAGGTTGATTACAGGATATTGGTGCAAGTTGGTTAAAGGTGGTTGGCACATATTGGTATAGGTTTACAGTGGTATATCTCATAGTGACATTGTGGTAGTGGTTTCATCATTTGACACTTATATTTTAGGGCGGTAGGATAGGGCAAGGAAAGGGGGTTGTAGCCTCCTTCATGTTTGTTTTGGAGAATCAGGGAGTTGGAGCTTCCTTCAGGTTGGAGCCTTAGAACTAAGGAAATAAAGAAAGATAAATAATTTACTCAAGAAATAACTAAACGAAACTAAAAATATCAACTCAGAGGAAATCAACCAAATAATTACGAAGTTCAAATTCCAATCAGAAGAGGACAGAAGGATTGAATAAATACTCAAAAGTTAGATAGTAGAGAAGGAGAAGATTATTGAAAGGTTGGAAGCAGAAACAGTCACTCTAAGAAAATATCTTCAAAATAAAGACGTGCATCAAGCTAGCACCAAGGCATTAGGATACAACCAAATGCATACTAAGAAAGGTTCAATCTCCATGAAAAAAGAAATAGAACAAAAGAGTCATGTAGAAGTTCTCAAAGGAAGGATTCATGGTCAACATGAATCATAAAGAAATGAATAAAGAAGACCCTCTACATTCAAGCAGCAAGGAAGCCTCAATAATTGTGAAAGAAACAACCAAAGAGAAGATTCTGATAAGCCAAGGAAGAATTATAGAAGTACTACACCACAAGGAAAATCATTCACTCCCAGGTATGTAAATTTACTTTATGGTCATTTTTTTATTGCACTAACTTTGGACACAAGGTTGCAGATTACAGGGCTTATTAAATAAATAATCAGGAAAGAAATACTTATGTGGCCCCACAAAATATTTAATGTTACAAATTCTACAACTATGGACACACAACTTGAAATTGCAGAACCATGATAAGGCCTCCCATGAAAGAAAATGTTAATGTGGAACACAAGAATGTTTGGAGAAGAAGTGAAAAACAAGAAGAGCATGTAAATGAAGAACAGGTCCAAGGAATCATACTTTTAGGATTTTCAACAGCACAAGAACATGATGACTTTACAATCAAAGAGAAAAGTGTCATAATTCAAGTAGAGGATGAAGAAGATGCCAAAACTCGGGACGATGACAAAATTCAGAAAGAGAATGAAAGGGAAGATGCATATACCGATGAAGAGGAATATGACTCTGCATCAAAGTGGGTATGGTTATGAACCATCTAGCTTGGATACTCCCAAGTAATATGAATATTAGACATGGGGAGTCAGTGCAGTAGCTGCTATAGATTAGAGAACCATATTTCGAGTAACTTGCAGAGTTCGAGTAGACATCTTCATAGCAGTCAATTAGCAGAGGTACAGAATTAAAGATTGATCGATTGTAGCAGTGAATACTTCATGATATTACAGTGATCGATGGGTTAACATTATGGACATTTGTAGAGCATGAGATCAGGACAGATTGGTTCAGAGACTAGCTCAAAGCATGGTTTTAGAGAGTGGCTCAGATAAAGTTGGATGATTTACTTGAATATTTAAACTTTTGAATGCTTTGCATATATGTTATTTGATTACACAAGGAACCACCAATGGAAAATAAATCCAAAATGTAATAGAAGTAGGAAGACAAGTAGAATGATCATTCAGAGAATTTTTCAGACAAAGAGAGAACAGAGGCATGATTCCAGGGGGAGCGATGATAACAAAGGAAGCATGAGCGATATGACTTCAGTGTTGCATCAGAGTGATACCCTTTTTCAAAGGGTGAGATATTATTTAGATGAAGGGAGAAAGAGAGTAATCAGAGGCATGAATATAGGGGGAGTGTCCCCAAAGGGAGCTACCATTTTCCATTGATTTCAAAGTGGGATAGATAGAAACATTGATGAGGAGAGATGGCAGTGTTTCCATGACTAAGTGTTTCCATCAATGTTGGTGTTTCCATCAATACCAAAGGGGGATATTGTTGGAAAGTTGGCTTAGGTTGATGGACAGTTTGTTTGGGTTGTTGTTTTTCATTGATTTCAACCCTTGGAGAGTGATATTGTAGATTGATGTCAACCCTTAGAGAAGTCCAGTAGTGAATTCTAGTAGCACAAAGGACCCGATTTTGTTTGAGGTTTAAAGGTATGGAGATTAGTATATTTCTAGGTAATACTATTCTATATGGATAGTAGATGGCATGTGATTTCCGGTGATATGTGGAACGTCACATAACTCCTCACGGTTAGAGATTTATGGCCATGTGAAGTTGGAGAACCCTCATGAGTTATATAGAATCCCTAGAAGGTCAATGAAGTCAAATTATTCTAGAAAATCCTAGAAGAAGTTGACTAGTCAAGGTGGGTGAAACTAGGAGTTAATCATGGGTTAAGTTGTTGCAATAATAAAATAATTAAAAATAATTTAGTTGCAACTAGAAGTGAAAAGTTTACTATTTGTGGATAAAGTGGTTCTAAGTGGACAAGTGGTTAGAAGTGGGTTAGCCCTAAAATAAGGAAGTTGGGTAAAGTTAATTAGAAGGTAACCCCTTGAGAAAGCCACTTGGAGAGTATAAATAAGAGAGAAAGGGTCTCCTATTATCACCTCTTGAGAACATTGAATATCTATTATTATGTAAGGATTATTGCAGGTACTCATTGATACATCTAAAGTTATGAAAATCTGAGGTAGAAAGAAGTGTTGACAGTGAAAGTTTCGAACTTGCAGAAATACTAAAAAAACCCTAGTTTTTGAGGTGTATGCAGGATGAAGTGGAAGAGGTCGTGTATGGAACATGAATAAAGAGACATATATGAACTTGGTTAAGGGATATGTATGATAATGTATGCATAAGTCACAGCTACAGATTGGAAATGATGACAGGTTACAAGTTGATGCGACAGAGGTAGCAAAGAGTCTGAGTTCAGAAAGGTGAAAACCCTAGCTTTCTTAAGGTGTGTGCAGAATACAATAGATACAAGCCGCATACATGTGCATGTTGCAGTATAGATAGGTTGCGTACATATGTGAGATACAACATAAATAGGTCATGTACCTATTGGGTTTTGTTGGTACAAGTTGACTTCTAGTGTAGGTTGATTACATGTTATTGGTACAAGTTGGTTACAAGTGGTTGACACAGATTGGTACAAGTTTATAGTGGTCACTTACATTTCATGGTGGCAGGACAGGGAAAGTAAAGGGGGTTGTAGCATCCTTCTATTTGGTGACAAAGAATCAGGGAGTTGGAGCTTCTTTTAGGTTGGATCCTGAGAACTAGGTGGTTGTATCCACCTTCTAGTTGTAGTCGGAGAACATAAGGGGTTGAAGCCTCCTTCTTGTTGTAGCCAAAGAATTGGGGAGTTGGAGCTTCCCTTGGGTTGTAGACTAAGAAACTATGGGGTTGGATCCTCCTTCCAGTTGGAGCTGGAGAATTGGAAGTTGGTGCTTCCTTGAATGTAATTCTTAAAGACATATAAGAAAATAATTTCATGGTTTTCTCTCGCATTGGGTTTCCACGTAAAATACTGGTGTACTATGAATTGTGTGGATGTGCCTATTATTGGTTATTATACACTAATGGATGTTAATGTTATATGATGCAATAACATATTAATAATGAACTGATGAACATTTTTTAATAAGTTAAAGGAATATATATTGTGGTTAAAGAATATTAATAAGTGGTATAATTTCTCATTACTGATTCACACCCCCCCCAGTAATCTAACAATTGGTATCATAGTAGGTTTCTTCAAGGATACAGTTTAACTGTAGGAAGGAGATCATGGATCAAACTAGAGTTGTGATACCACAGTTTAATGGTGAGAAATATGCACTCTGGAACAAGAAAATACGGACATACATACAGGCACAAGGATTCGGTGTTTGGAAATCAGTGGTGTATGGATACAAAGCACCAACTACTCCTCCAATAGAAAAGGATGGAAAGAAACTCGCATGAAATAATTCAAGAGCCAAGAACGTTATTCATAATGGTGTAGATGAATCAATATTTACTAAAATAATGCATTGTGACTCCACCAAGGAGATGTGGGACAAACTAAATACTATCTATGAAGGAGATGAAAAAGTTAAGGAAGCCAAACTTCAAATTTTCAGAGCAAAGTTCGAACAATTAAAGATGAATGAAGATGAAAACATAGCATCCTACTTTCTATACGTCGATGAGGTAGTAAATGACATAAAAGGCTTGGGAGATGAGATAAAGGAACTAGTCATTGTTAAAAAGGAATTAAGATCTCTACCAATGAGATTTGACTCAAAGATATCAACCCTAGAAGAAAGAGTGGATATAGATACAATGACCATGGACACACTACATGGGATACTCACAACTTATGAGATGAGGATAGAACAAGACAATCCAATTACAAAGGAAGTTGCATTCAAAGCATCTAAGAAGACTAAGAAAAGTAGCAAGCGACAATCAAATTCAGTTCACAAGAAAAATCCAAAGTCATAATGTAGTTGCAATGATGATTCAAAAGAACATGAAGAAATGACCAGCTTCATAAGAAAGTTGCAAAAGGGAACATGTAAATATAAAGGTAAGCTTCCGTTGAAATGTTTTAATTGTGGTAAAATTGGTCATTTTTCAAATAAGTGTCCTTATACAAGAACTTCATATAGTGATGAAGAGGAAAAGCCCAAGAAAGAAAAGAGATATCAAAATGGAAACTGGAAAAAAAAAAAAAAAAGTCTTCAAGAAAAATCTACACTCAAGAAAAGAAAGTTCCTCATCTGGTGAAGATGATGAAACTGATAGTGATTCAGAAATGGTCTATTTATGGCTAAGGAAAATCAAATAAGAAACTCTGATAGTTCATAAGAAGAAGAAGGTGAAGTCGATCTCAAAGCAAAACTAATTAGTTCCTTAGAATAACTAAGGAAAGAAAGAAAGAAAAAAAAGTTACTCAAGAAAGAACTAAATGAAACTCGTAATCTCAACTCGGAGGAAGTCAACCATCTAATTACTAAGTTGAAAGTCTAGGTAGAAGACGACAAAAGGATTGAACAAATACTCAGAAGTCAGCTAGAAGAGAAGGAGAAGATGATTGAAAGGTTAGAAGAAGAAGTAGTCTCTCTAATAAAATATCTTTGAAAGAAGGAAATGCAACAAGATAGCACCAAGGCATTAGGATACAACCAAATGCAGACCAAGAAAGGTTCAATCTCCATGAAAAAATAAACAAAACAAAACATTTATGCAGAAGTTCTCAAATGAAGTAATCATGGTCAACATGTATCATAAATAAATGAATACATAAGACCCTCTACATTCAAGCAGCAAGGAAGCCCAATAATTGTGAAAGAAACAACCAAAGAGAAGATCTTGATAAGACAAGGAAGAATTATAGAAGGAATACACCACAAGGAAAATCATCCACTCCCAGGTATGTGAATTTCTTGTATGGTCATTGTTTTTATTCCACTAACTTTCGACACAAGGTTGGAGATTACAGGGCTTATGAAGGAAATAATCAAGAAAGAAATTCTTATGTGGCCCCACAAAATATTGAATGTTACAAATTCCACAACTATGGAAACATAGCTCAAAAATGTAGAAGCATGATAAGGCCTCCTAGGAAAGAAAATGTTGATGTGTAACACAAGAAGGTTTGGATAAGAAGTGAAAAATAAGAGGAGTAGGTAAATGAAGAAAAGGTCCAAGGAATTATACTTTTAGGATTTGCAGCAGCATAAGAACATGATGACTTTATAGGAAAAGAGGAAAGTGTCGGAACTCGAGTAGAGGACGAAGAATATGTCAAAACTCAGGATGATGACAAAATTCAGAAAGAGAATGAAAGGGAAGATGTATACCGATGAAGAGGAATATGAATCCACATCAGAGTGGGTATTATTCTGATCCATCTAGCTTAGAGACTCCTGGGTAATATAAATATTAGATAGGGGGATCTTGTGCAGTAGCTGCTAAAGATTAGGAAGCAATGATGTTTCAAGCAGCTTGCAGAGTTTGAGTAGACAATTTCAGAGAAGTCAATTAGCAGAGGTATAGTATGACAGATTGATCGACTACAACAGTGAATATTTCATGATAGTATAGTGACAGATCATTCATAATTGTGGATAGTTGTAAAGCATGATTTCAGGATAGATTGGTTCATATACTAGCTCAGAGCATGGGTTCAGAGAGTCGCTCAGATAATGTTGGATGATTTAATTGAATATTTTAACTTTTGAATGCTTTTCATATATGTCAGTTTATTACAAGAGGAAGCACCAATGGACAATAACTCCAAAACGAAATAGAAGAAGGAGGATAGGTAGAAAGATCATTCTGAGAAGTTGTCAGATAGAGAGAGAACAGAGGCATGATTCCAGGGGGGGCGATGGTCACAAAGGAATCATGAGAGATATGACTTCAGTGTTGCATCAAAGTGAAATCGTTTGTCAAAGGGGAAGATATTATTTAGATGAAGGGAGAAAGAGAGTAATCAAATGCATGAAGACATGGGGAGCAGTCCCAAAGGGAGATATCCTTTGGGGGAGATTGTTGGAAAGTTGGCTTAGGTTGATGGAAAATTGGTTTGGGTTGTTGGTTGTCATTAATGTCAACCCTTGGAGAGTGATATTGTAGATTTATGTCAACCCTTGGAGAAGTTCGATAGTGAATTTAGGTAGCACAAAGGACCCACATTTGTTTGAGGTTTAAAGGTATGAATATCATTATATTCACAGGTAAGAATATTCTATATGGATAGCACATGTCATGCCATTTCCGGTGATATGTGGAACTTCACATAACTCCTCACGGTTAGATATTTATGGCCATGTGAAGTTGGAGAACCCTTGTGAGTTATCTAGAGGCCCCTAGAAGGTCAAAGAAGTCAAATTGTTCTAGAAACGCCTAGAAGAAGTTCACTAGTCAAAGTGGGTGAAACTAGGAGTTAATGATGGAATAAGTTGTTGCAATAAGAAAATAATTAAAAATAATTTAGTTGCAACTAGAAGTGAAAATATTATTATTTGTGGATAAAGTGGTTGAAAGTGGACAAGTGGTTATAAGTGGGTTAGCCCGAAAATAAGGAATGTGGGTCAATTTAGTTAGAAGGTAACCCCTTGAGAAAACCACTTGGAGAGTATAAATAAGAGAGAAAGGGTCTCCTATTAGCACCTATTGAGCACATTGAATATCTATTCTTGTGTAAGGATTATTGCAGGTACTCATTGATACATCTAAAGTTACGCAAGTTTGAGGTAGCAAGAAGGGTTGATGGTGAAAGTTTCAGAGTTGCAAAAATACTGAAAAACCCCTATCTTTTTAGGTGTATGCGGGTTGCAGTGGAAGAGGTCGGTGAGCTAGAAGAGAACACAGAGCATACGGTTGGGAAAATACATGAAATCTTGAGTTTTTGAGAGTGCCAAGTTCTCAGAATCTGAAAGAAGGTTCTCGGGAAGGTCTAGATTGGTCAGGTACAGTAGATCTATCTACAAGTTCAAAAGGTATGTCATATTATTGTGTGTAGTTGGATATTATTGTCTACATGAAATATGGTTATGGGAGATTGAGTATTTTACCTAGAGATGTTGTTGGTTGTTTGGCACTTACTTAATGAGATAGACATATAGAAATACAATGATGGTATAACTGCTATTTATCATTGGTACACCTTGTTGGTTTGAGTGTTAAGGCATATCTTGTAATTCTTGGTACATGGTTAAGGGTTTTGTGGTACATGGTTAAGGGTTTTTGTGGTACATGGTTGAGGGATGTTGGTTGTGTTGCATTGGTGAAGTTGTTGGTTTAGTTTGAGACTACATATTAGAGAGAGTTTGATGTCTAGTCCATGTAAGGGTTATTTCACTTGTTCATGATTATAAACACATTTATGGCACATGACTAGAGAGACATAGATGCACTTGGTTAAGGGATATGTATGATGATCTATCCATAAGGCATAGCTACAGATTGGACATAGTGACAGGTTACAAGTTGATGTAATAGAGGAAACAAAGATTCTAATTTCAAAAAGGTGAAAACCCTAGATTTTTGAAGGTGTACACAGGATATAGTATAGATAGGCCACATACATATGTAGGCTATAGTATATACAGGTCGCATAAATATGTGAGCCCCAACATAAATAGGTCATGTACCTGTTGGTTTCTGTTGGTACAGGATGTCTTCTGGTACAGGTTGATTATAGGCTATTGGTACAGGTTGGTTACAAGTGGTTGGCACAGATTGGTACAGGTCTACAGTGGTATATCTCACAATGACAGTGTGGCAGTGGTTTCATTATTTGACCCTTATATTTCAGGGCAGCGAGATGGGGAAAGGAAAGGGGTTTGTAGCCTCCTTCCGGTTGTTGTCGAAAAATCAGGGAGTTGGATCTTCCTTTAGGTTGGATCCCAAGAACTAGGTAGTTGTAGGAACCTTCTGGTTGTAGCAGAGAATTGGGGAGTTGGAGATTACCTCGGGTTGTAGCCTGAGAAACTAGGGGGTTGGAGACTCCTTCCAGTTGGATCTGGATAATTGGAAGTTGGTGCTTCCTTGAATGTAATTCTTAAATACACATAAGAAAATTGTTTTGTGGTTTTCTCCCATGTTATCACCCCATAAATTATGGGAATCAGCTGATGACTTGGATATTAGCTGTATCTGGTGATTTGGTTGACAAATGATATTGCATTCTTCAAATAATTTGTGAAAAGAAAAGGAAAGAAAAGAAAAAAGAAAGAAAAAAGCAAAGAAAAGAGGGCTAAAAAGAATTGAAACAAAGGCCCCATGCAATAATATCAACTTGGTCATACCTTTCAAGCATGACCAAGTTCTTTTAAATTTTCAATGTTGATAGGCTAGTGAATGCGTCTGATCAGACCATCTAATCCTGATCAGATAGCCCCTAGAAAGAATAAATATTAACCCAACTGTTTAATCTGGGTTAACTGCCTCGTGACAGTAGGTTAGGATGTAGATTAATTTCTTTGCCTGCCATGCCAAAACAAATCTAGATCAATGAAGATGATACCCTGTGACTCCAATGCCGAAGTGTAATTGAATTGATGCCCCCTTGGTGGTGTATATGAGAAAAATCAAATGAAAACCCATGTGGATGGCCTTATCCTAATTTTTCCTACATGTGACATTTTCCGCCCCCTACCTATGTCTCATTCACTTTTCAATGGTCCAGATCGCGATGGTTATATCAACGGCCCACATTTGATTCTGGGCCCCCCTTAGTGTTTTTCTCTTAACCAAATGGGGGGGGTCCGGAATCGATGGTAATGCTTGCACATATCTGGACGGTCCTGAAAGGGGCGCGTGAATCCATGGATCATATTGGATTCCGGACCCCACCGCTCATTCTGCCTTTAACGGAGGGGGGGGGGGGTTCCGGAATCGGTTATAAATTGGGCACAGATCTGGACGGATCTTAATCCAGCGCTCAAATCGGCGGTCCACATTGGATTCCAGACCCCCCCCTTCGTTCTGCTTTTAATGGAGGGGGGGGTCCGGAATTGATATTAAGAAGCACGTAGATCTGGATGGCCATCATGCAAGCGCGCAGATCGATGGTTCCTAACGCATTCCGGACCCCCCTTGGTGTTCTGTCTTTAATCGAAAGGGGGGGGTCCGGAATGAATATTCTTTCCGGCGTGCCCCTCGTTACACATGGCACGTTTCTATTGGTCCAGAGGTCAAATCCCCCGCCTGCTACCTGACATCCCCTCACCCCTGGACGTCATCCCCCACTATTCCCACTTGCCCCCGGGCCGAAGTCCCATCAAATTACTACTGTCAGTCCTCAGTATCAGCACCATAACACCCTTCACTCATGAACAGCCCCTTTGGCAACTTTACCCCCAATCCCAAACCTCCACGTCAGTCGTCCGTATACTTTGGTCACCATCACCTGCCATATCACCCCAAGTGGATCGTTGTCCATTAATAACTGGATTATATGCCCGTTGTCATGCTGACCGTTTTCCCGCGTCCGACCGACCCAGTTTTGAATAAATATACCGTTGCGACCATTTTCACTCGTTATTCATCCCTCGTGCCAGAACTATCCGTCGCACTAGAAAACGTATCTGTCGTCTTCCCACTGCTTCCCCGTCATTTTCCTCCACCCCCTGTAGACCCCACTAACGTTTTTTGTTACAGGTATAGTTACGGAGATGGTGTCTAAAACGAAGCCAGCTGAAGAGGAAGAAAATCTGTTCATTCCGCCTCCGGTCGACCTGGATAAAATCCCTCTGGTTGACAAAGATCGGTTGATAGCGGACACCATATGTAGCTTTGATTTCTCAGATCTGAAATCATGGCTCCGAGAAGTTTTCCTAGACCAGAGTGACGAGATTGGGCTCTGGGAGTCCAATCTGCCCCTCTATCTGTTCCCACAAATTCATCATTTCCCAGAGTTTGCAATCAAGTGCCAAGCTCACTACGTCCCCAAACAGAAAGCCATTGTTTCCTCCTCTGGGGACGTCCTTTTCTTCATTACCCCAGAGGATATTGACCAAATGATGCAGATAACCCGCCCGGAGTTTGCATCCCCGTTCAATCTAGAGATCCTCACCGAGCTCTACCAAAAAATGACCTTCCCGCAGAGAGCTCAGATCGTGGAGCTTTTCCTCCCCACTTCCGCTCCACTCCCGACCACAAATCCTCCGTACCCATCTTCTCTATTTTCCACCAAAGGAAATCAGATTATTTCCTCACTGTGTGCCCTGCTCGGGTACTATTCCGATCAGTGGGTAGATGAACCCATCCTGGGTTTTCTATCTATATTTTCAAATGATGAACAACCCACCACTCAATTCGATTACAGCACCTTCTTGGCCCATAACATCCATGAACAATTGGTGAATTTCCCCACAGAAGGCATGTTCAGCTACTCGTCCATCCTAGCTTACATGTTCATCTACTTCCAAGCAGACAGATTCAATTTCTCAATGCAGAGGATGGACGCTGACGGGAGGCCACAGCCGGTCACAGCATGGACGTCTCTTCTAAAGTGCAATTCTGCCGAATATAACTTCGCAGCATTCATTGATCAGTTTTACCACCCTGTGGTAGGTATGCTGAGTGGCGTGCCTGAGCCACAAGTAAATGACGAAATCTGGAGAGTTCTACACCTCTCAGAGAATGCGAAGATAGGAGACTGGTACTTCTACCTGAATCACTACGAGATTTGAATCTACGGGTGCGAGTTAGCGCCATACAAGCTTCCTAGATATATGCCGGTAAGAGTTTTCGCACTGGAATATATTAGGCAAATTATGAATTCTGATGATGTTCACTTTGTTTCCCTCAAAAATAAGCAACAGCTGCGGATTAAAGGGCAGATAGGTTCATTCATCTGCAACAACAGAGGTGCAGGTGACGAAGCAGACAAACTGTTGAGGGAAATGAAATTCCCCACAAGTTTCACATGGCGTTATGATCCCTGTGGGATCATTTTAGAGATGAGAGTCAGAAATAAAAACGCCCCATATGCACATGAGCCCAGACCCGAAATCGAAAGGTTTGCTAATCAAACAGATTGGGATCCTGATACGTTGGTGGATGTGGAACCAACTGTCGGGATGGAAAAATAGGTAGCCTCAACAAGCGTGCCTCCCACTGCCACCCCTCAGAATCCCAAGGAAAAGAGGCCTCGGTAAGAATCGCCTTCTCCAGTAACAGAAGTGTCTTCGGAGGAATTTAATTTGCACGCCAAAAAGCCAAGGACTGCTCCAACGACAGGCACAACAGTGGAGCAAGAGATCACAACCACCACTATGGCCTCCCCAGGGGCCAAGCCCATAAGTCTACCTTTTGGTTCGAGTCAACACAACGAGATGGTGAAAACATTGAAAACCACAGACTCTCCCTTAGATACTCCACCAAGTAAGGTCGGGCCCAAATTGGGCATTTTTGAAAAATACGACTTAATCAAAAAGAAGAACCAGACCCTGACCAGCAACGCTTATGCCCAATTTCAGAAGCAGTCGTCAACAGCTCAACACAGGCTCCTTTCGGCATTCGATACAGAGAAAGGGAGGATGCATATGGCCTATCTCCATGCACAAGTGTCGGATCCCAAAGTAATATCCGATTACAAAAGGGTCACCGTTGAGTTCCAGGCCAAGGACGTGCACCCAACGGACTAGATGGATCTGCATAAGCAGACTGAAGAGATGGTTTTCCACACTTTATCCCACGCTACAGCTTCTTCTTCAAAGTATCGGGTAGCTTTGAGCAATGCCCAGACACAGCTAAAGATGGAGAAAATATCATCTTTCGCGAAGGACAACAAAATCAAAACATTGGAGGAGTTGGTCCTTAAGATTGGTTATGAACCTGCTAATGTCAAAGCAGCTGAAGAAATGATTAAGAAGAAAAATGCTGACATCGCGTCCTTAAGGAAGCAGCTAAAGCTCCCTCCAACAGATGACCCACAAACGAAGGAAATAGCCGAAAAGGAAGGGGAAAAAGATGAAATGCTGAGATTACTCATGGAGCAGAATGCTCAGTTAAGGGAGATGGAGGCCGAGATGGAAAAATTGTTAAAGGAGAAAGAGAATACAAAGACGATGGAAGGCATCCCCTTAAGCGCTATCCCCGTTGCAGGATTGAGCACAGCGACAGTGACAGCAGTTCCATCCACAACAGTAGTACAGGTACCAGAAGGCACCATAGATCTGGCTAAGTCTATGGAGAGAATGAATTTGCAGGAGTCTGAAATCAGTAGACTCAAGAAAGAAATGGAAAATCTCCAAGAGCTAAAGACTTCTTTCCAGACAAGTCTAGCCAAAGAGAAGCAGGTGAATGAGCAAATCCGAAAGGAGCTGCAGCAGCTCCAAAAGCAGACCGTGGCAGGGAAGACTCTGGCTAAGGCCAAAGAAGTGATATGGACCGATATTTCCAAGTCCATAAATGAAATATGGCCTATGTTTCAGATAATGTTTGAGCAAAACGAGTTGCTCGAAAGGAGCAAGCAAGCTGTGGAGAAAATCAGGACAGAGCTGGGAGACATGCCAGCCCAAGCTAATGAAATCATAAGGTTCCTAAATTCAAAAACCAGGGAGGAACTAGAAGAATTGAAAATTGAGGACAAGACAGAAACTATATTGGAGGTGAAAAGAGTTTTGACCAAAAGAGGCCTCATGCTCCAGCTTGAAGAGAAAATCCAAGTTATGGATCAAGGTGTGCAAAGATTTTTTCACAAGATAGATGCTCTACAAAGAAAATGCCTGCCTGGTATGAAGGTCATCAATGATAAATTGATGACACTCCCTGATTATAAGAAGAAGTTGACTGAAGATTCTAGTTCCAAATTTGCAGGGGTACAAGGGAGTGTCACGGGAAAAGCATTCATAGAAGCCTTATAGTTGGATATTGATATTCAACATGAAATTAAGCATATATTCATCATCAAGCCCACATTTTCTAAATACACGGATATGGATGAAGTGTACAGGAGATTGCTTAAAATCACAGTGCCGAGTCATATCAGATGGGAGGAGCTGTGCGATCTGCTAGATTAGCAAATGAGCTGTCACGATCCAGTCACCTGTCCAGTCAGAAGAGGGTACGAAGGCACCTCGCCAACGGCCTACCCAGAAGTTCAGCGAACAGTTGCATCGTGTCATCAAAGCAGTTTTGATTAGTTAAGTTAGTTATGCTAAAAATAGGATGAGCACGTCCTGCTCAGTTATGACAAGAACGTTTGTATTTTGACTTATAAATACTTCTTTTTTCAATGTATTGAGGGTTGTTGTTGATATGCACACCCGGCTGCTATCAAGCTGTACTATTTTTGAAGAGACCTACCATTAATAAAGAAGAGGCATTTTACAGGATTCTTGCGCATGTCCACTGGTGATGTGATTTTCTTAGTTAAATGTTTCCTTGCTCTGTAATCATCTTGTTTTCTATAACTAATCTATACGAATAGCGTTATGTTGCAGGATTTATCTCTGATACCCTGTTTCCGATTCTATAGATTTTAATGTTCATCTTCTAAATATCTTCAGTTAAGAGATCCTTAAGTGCTTGTTAATTGGAGTTATTTTCCTTATTTTTCTTCTGTCCATCACTTAAATTATTAAAGATCCAGTGAGCGTGTTATCTCGCCTTGTGAAAGATTTCTTCAGCATTTCTGGTTGTATCTCAGATTTATTAAATACAGACCCCATAGCCCAATGGATGTGTAGTTTGTCTCAACCAACTTCAAAAAACCCTTACAACAAAACCTACATTTCTATAGCTAGCCTAATATCTTAATTTAAAACAAAGCTAAAATATATAGAGAGATCCCTCTCTGAAGCTGGAAGGGCTAGATCCCGGCTTTAAAAGTGGTTGGTTAAGGTTACCTTTGTAGATTTCTTCTTTTTCAACCTCTAGAAAATTTACCAAGTGCTAACATAAATGGTGACTCCACTGGGGAAGAACTAAAACTGATATCTCACGACTTCTTTCCCCCGAAGAAAGTTTGACTCTGAAAAGGAAGTAATGTTTAGAGGTTGATTAACTCTGTAAATATTCTTCCCAATATTGTTCTTAGAACCTCTTGCTCCTCTATGACTGTCCCTGCAGCAGTACAACCCAATATTGAGCCTGGGCTAGCGAATCAAACTCACATTGCGTCGAATCTTTTTGACCTAATCCTCAAAACCGCCAATAACCGGGAAGAGCTCGAACGTTCGTGGGAAGCCATTGAACGAGACATAGAAGCTCAAGAACAATTGGAAGTGAGACGACCTCAACGCAGAAATCTCCCATAGTCTCTTTATCATAAAATTGAATAAATATTAAAACATATATAAAAACCAAAAAGAGTTCTGGCTCCCAAGAAAGTTCACACTCGATCTCATCCAGACCCAGAACCCTCTACCGCGATAGATAATCCCGAGCAGTTGTTAAGGCAAAAGACCTTAGCTACAAGTTCAGCGAGTTACGCTCCCCTTCACAAGTCTCCTTCCTTTTCCGAAGGACGGGATATCTTTTAAAACCCTGATCTTGGTCTTATTGTTCCATGAAACCTTAGTAGAACATGGTCTGAAACCTTTGCATCTAAGCTCATCTTTGACACCACCGTGGTGCAACCCCGAACCCCTGAAGTCTTGTCTCCTAGTACTAAGCTATGAATCAATACCTCAGCCCCACCCAGTCCTTCATCACCCTCGTCTTCTGTTGCTACCTCTCCTATCACCCCAGTCGTCGTTCTGCCTCCTCCACCGATCATGGTGGCTAGATATCCACCTTTGGTGTTGGCTGCACCTCTGCATGCCATGCCCCAAGACTACCAGACTAGACTTCCACAGTTCGATGCCAAAGGAACATTAAGTGCACAACAACATGTAGATAAAATGAACGACTACTTGGATCTACAAGAAGTTGACGAAGTCGACGTTCAAATGAGACTTTTCGCCCAGAGCCTGATAGGGGACGCCAAGAAGTGGTTCAAAGCATTACCCGCAGCCTCAATCCCTGACCTTGTCGCGTTCCAAAGAAGTTTCCTCGACAGATGGGATGTAAAGAAAAACCCTCTCCAAATACTGTCAAAATACGAGAACATTAAAAGAAATCAAGGTGAATCGGTCCAAGACTATTGCACCCGTTTTAATAACCTGTATAATGCTATCCCAACTGAAATCAAACCTCCACCGGGTTTGGCATTAATTAAATTCCATGATGGGTTCGATGCTGACATGTCTTATCAATTAAGAGAAAGAGATGCTACCACCCTGGAAGACATGCATAAGAGCGCTATTAGTGTAGAAGCCAATCTCTTGGCAAAACGAGTGCGTCAGAGGAATGAGAGGAGAGTCACGATCAAGGAAGAACCTTCCACGTCTAACAATGATTCTAAAATGGATACTGTAGTCAGATCATTGGCATTATTGCTAGAAAGATTGAACATTTTAGACCGCAATCCTCCGAGAGACGACACTCCTTCTCCCCAAATCCGAAACCCCAATTTCAGAAGAAACCCTCCTCAAATCAGGCAAAGGGATCCCAGGGACCAAAGAGATCAGCGAGATCCTAGGGATCAAAGAGAACAAAGAGGTCCAAATCCACCGATTAGACCTCCCCTACAGGAAAACTATGCTGACGATGGAGGGGAAGTAATAGAGGAATTGGAAGACACTCATATCAACCTCATGGGAATACACGACAATGAGGCTATTTTCCTTACTCAAGAAGAGCAGGAACTATTTCTGCTAAACCAAACAAAGGTGAGCGGGGAGACTGAGGATGCGAGGCAAACATCCTAGGAAGATGCTATTCTGGAAGTACACCGACAGCACAACCTGCGGAGCAAGAAGACAGAAGGAAATTCCCCAAGAAAGACGACCGAAACGCAGAGGTTAGCCGAGACCCAAAAAACTCCTGAGAAAACCACTGCTGACAAATCTTACGAGAAAGGTAAAACTGATGCCCCTGTGAAGAAATACATCACCATACTGAAAAGACCGGCACAGCCCGAAGTCGCGCCTTTTAACCTGCCTAGTACTTCTGACCGGAGGGATATGGACCAAGCAGAATCAACGAGTCAGACCCGAACCCTAGCACCTTTTAGCCTAGAAGCAGAATTGGCCAAAATTAAAATTCCCGTCCCACTGACAGAGTTGATAAGCCGAGGCGGTTATCGTTCACAGGTCCTAAAGGCATTAGCCATTGAGCCTGGCATAGGCACCCAAGCCTTGACTATTGGATCAGTGACTCACTCAGACACTATGAACCTCGCTGACGACCGCCCCGAACTACTTTTCGGACCTGCAATGGATGGTCGAGATGATACCGGTGATGTAGCTCCCTTTTATATCAGTTTGAACATACATGATTTGATATTGCATAACGCCATGTTGGATTCAGGTGCCTCACACAATCTGATGCCTAAAGCAGTAATGGAAAAACTGGGATTGGAGGTCACCAGGCCTTACAAAGACTTACACTCGTTTGACTCTAGAAAAGTCAAATGTATTGGTCTAATTAAGGATCTATGCATCACCCTGGTTCAGATCCCTTCAAAAAGCATGGTAATGGACGTGGTGGTTGCAGACATCCCACCAAAGTATGGTATGTTACTATCCCGGTCTTGGGGAGCTAAGCTCAAAGGAACCTTACAACTGGATATGCCTTACACCTCTATCCCAGTTTTTGGACAACAGAGGAGGTTATATAGAGAAACACTGATGAAGTATATGGTCAGTAGTCAAGAGAAACCTCATAATTACCCCCTCTACTCTGCCCACTCAGATTTAGATTCATTCATCTTGTACAATGACGGTGATACTGAAGAACAAGATACTCAGCTGACAGAAGGTGTAAAAAGTCAAGATGAAAGTCCGGAAAGCGATGAGGCAGCAAAGACGGAAGATGAAACCGCTGAAGAGTTCCCTGCTGATTTCTGGAGCATGGATTTTGATGGAGCTGTGAGTAAAGAAGGAGCAGGGGCTGGCGTTTGGTTGCATAACCATCAAAAAAGGTATTCAGAAAACCATTCCTATAAGTTAAATTTCCACTGCACTAACAACGTTGCTGAGTATGAAGCTTTAATGCTCGGTCTGAAGCTGTTGAAAAAAGTTGGTGCCAAGCAAATAATGGTAAGGGGTGATTCTGAATTAATTATTAAACAAGTTAAAGGTGAATATGTTGCTAAACATCCACGTCTTAGGGCCTACAGAAATGCCATTTTGGACGCGTTGAAATGTTTTGCAGAAGTGGACTTGCAGGTAATGCTGAGAGGACAGAATATTCTGGACGATGGGTTAGCCACGTCAGTCGCGTCCTGCAAGATCCCTTTCTGCCAAAACCGCCCATACACGGTTGAGGTGAGATGCAGACCCACGGTGCCCGATAATATCAGGTACTGGCAAGTGTTCGGAAATGACGATCAGATAGAAGACTTTCTGCAATGCAAGAACGATTTTGAATGTACAAACATAGATTTAGAAAATGAAAACGAGAATGTAAATAACTCTGAATTTGAAATAGATAGCGTTAATACTGTAAATATAGTAGATATAGAAGACACAGTAGATTCAGGAGAGATAGGGGGTGACGAAGTGGATACCGATGTTTTACAACTGAAAAGCAATGTTTTACCTAGAGGTCTTGTCCCGTTAGAAGATCTGTTTGACAGTGATGATGTAGCTAAGAAACCAAAAATAGAGGCTCATGGGCAAGAAGTAGAAGACTGCAATATAGGAACTAACGAGAAGCCTAGGATGGTCACACTGTCAAAATATTTACCCCCAGAACAGAAGCTTAAGTACATTGAACTATTCAAAGAATATTCAGGTGTTTTTGCCTGGGGCTATGAAGATCTGAAAGCCTATGACACCAGCATTATACAACACAGGATTCCCATAAAGGAAGATTAGAAACCGTTTAGGCAAAAACTCAGGAGGATAAATCCCAAGTTTCTTCCTTTGATAGAAAAAGAAATCAAGAAAATGTATGATGCCAAGATCATAGTCCCGCTGCATTTCTCTAAGTGGGTTTCTAATTTATTCCCTACACGCAAGAAAACCGGCGAAATCAGACTCTGCATTGACTTCAGAAATCTGAACAAAGCATCCTTGAAGGAGAATTACCCTTTGCCTAAAATGGATCACCTCCTGCAAAGTGTGGTGGGGTCCAGTCGAATTTCCCTACTAGATGGCTTCTCAGGCTACAACCAGGTCTTAGTTCACCCAGATGATCAAGAAAAGACCGCTTTCACCACCCCATGGGGCACGTTCATGTATGTGAAGATGCCTTTTGGTCTGATGAACGTAGGAGAAACATTCCAGAGGGCGACTGACATCGCCTTCGTTGAAGAGACAGGTAAGTTCATTTTCATTTATTTAGATGATGTGACTGCTTTTTCCCAATCTGATGATGAACACTTGCGGCACCTCAGACGAGTTTTCAAAAAGTGTAGGAGGTTCGGTATTTCATTAAATCCCAAGAAATGTCTTTTTGGGTTAGAAGAGGGTAAATTGTTGGGACATATCATCTCTAAAGAAGGAATCAGGATTGATCCCAGCAGAATAGAGGCCATACTGAAGATAGAACACCCCAGGAACCTTAAAGAACTACAGTCATTTATAGGGAAAATCAACTTTATTCGAAGGTTCATTCCTAATCTGGCTGAGCTCCTCCAAAACATTACGAACATGCTTAAAAAGGACGCTAAGATAAAATGGGACTCTGAAGCTAGACAGTCCTTTGAACAAGTCAAAAAAGCACTCACAGAAGCCCCAGTTTTGATTAGTCCCGATTTCACTAAAGATTTCTATCTTTTTTCTTTCGCCTCCGAACATACAATAGCAGCTGTATTACTACAGAAGAATAGTGAAGGCTATGAACAACCCATATCTTTCTTCAGCAAAGCCCTGAGAGATGCTGCACTAAACTACAATATCATGGAGAAACAGGCTTTTGCTTTGGTGAAGGCTATAAAGGATTTCAGGGTCTATATTCTTCATTCACACGTTATAGAATATGTTCTGAACGCAGTAGTGAAAGATATCTTGACACAAGACAACCCTGATGGGAGAAGGGGAAAGTGGATTGCATTTATTCTAGAATACGACATAGAAATTAAGCCCACAAAATTGATCAAAGGTCAAGGCCTTGCTAAACTAATGGTTGAATCTAACTTTCAAGCTCTTGACATTAATTTTCTAGACGTGGCAGATGAACAGGGAAAGATGGCGACTCCACACGTTAAAGAGGTTTTTCTAAATTCTCCCTGGTATGTAGACCTTATTTTTGTTTTACAAAATTTACAAGCTCCCCCTAGTTTAACTAAAACTAAAGCTAGATTTTTAAAGTTGAAATCTTTGAAATTATGTATTCTAAAAGGAAATTTGTATTGGAAAGACCCTACAGGTATTCTTTTAAATTGCTTGCTCAAAGATGAAGCTGACAAAGTGTTGCAGGAGTTCCATGCTGGTGAATGTGGTGGCCATGTGAACTGGAAGGCTACCGCTAACAAAATACTTAGAGATGGTTTTTACTGGCCCACCCTGTTTGCAGATGTGCATCAGAAAGTAACAGCATGTCACCAGTGTCAGTTGTTTGGGGGTAAAAGGAAGCTCCTTCCTCTACCTCTCAAACCAATTTCAGTTGAGGCTCTGTTTCAGCAATGGGGACTTGATTTCATTGGAGAGATACACCCTCCATCTTCGGGCCAACACAGATGGATTCTCACTGCCACTGACTACTTCACCAAATGGATCGAAGCTGTACCAAGCAGGCAAGCCACTGACGCTGTTATTATTAAATTTCTTGAAAATAATATTTTATCCCGTTTTGGTTGTCCTAGGAAGATCATTACTGACAATGCAGCTGCCTTTCGGTCGAAGAAGATTATTGATTTCTGCAGTCGTTACCACATTGTCTTGGGACATTCCACAGCCTACTACCCTCAAGGGAATGGGTTGGCGAAATCCTCAAACAAGACTTTGGTAAATATCATCAAGAAAACATTGCAGGATAATAAAAAATCTTGGCATGATAAGATGATATTTGCTCTGTGGGCAGATAGGTTGACTACCAAAAGATCCATTGGTATGTCACCATACCAGCTGGTTTATGGTACGGAGGCTATTTTTCCAACTTCGTTAGGAGTCCCTGTCATGAAGTTACTTCAAGAGATGCAAGTTGAACCAAATGACTCTCAGAGACGAATTAATCAAATGATTCATTTGCATCAGATTAGGGAGGACGTTTTCAACAAAACACAGGTCATCCAAGAGAACATCAAGAATATCTTTGAAAAACGAACCAAAGAGGACGATTTCGAGCTGGGAGACCTGGTGTTGAGATGGGATTCCAGGAACGAGGACAAGGGAAAGCATGGGAAATTTGATCATCTGTGGACAGGGCCTTACATGATCCAAGCTTTCAGAGGAAACAATGCCTTTTTACTGAACAATGCCGATGGGTCAGATCTACCAGGAGCCCTTGTGAATGGCAGAATGTTGAAGCATTATATTCCCCCCCAGTAAGAGTTTTGAAAAAACTACTCTCCATTGTACATACCGTTTTAATTTTCAGTATTCACTTGCATTTTCCAAATGGAGGACGGTGGTCACGTTGTTGAAGCCCAGAGAGAAGGCCCTAAGCTGCTGATAATTTTTCTTCAATACCTTTATTGGAATCAGACCGATGAAGATTACCAGACAGATTGGTTCAGGATGACAGGAAAACTGAATTCTTGGCACTTAACAGGGAAAGTGCCATCCCCATGTGGAGCCACCTGTTATCACCCCATAAATTATGGGAATCAGCTGATGACTTGGATATTATCTGTATCTGGTGATTTGGTTGACAAATGATATTGCATTCTTCAAATAATTTGTGAAAAGAAAAGGAAAGAAAAGAAAAAAGAAAAGAAAAGAGGGCTAAAAAAAATTGAAACAAAGGCCCCATGCAATAATATCAACTTGGTCATACCTTTCAAGCATGACCAAGTTCTTTTAAATTTTCAATGTTGATAGGCTAGTGAATGCGTCTGATCGGACCATCTAATCCTAATCAGATAGCCCCTAGGTTAGGATTAGTGAATACATCTGATCATACCATCTAATCTTGATCAGATAGCCCCTAGAAAGAATAAATCTTAACCCAACTGTTTAATCTGGGTTAACTGCCTCGTGACAGTAGGTTAGGATGTAGATTAATTGCTTTGCCTGCCATGCCAAAAAAAATCCAGATCAATGAAGATGATACCCTGTGACTCCAATGCCGAAGTGTAATTGAATTGATGCCCCCTTGGTGGTGTATATGAGAAAAATCAAATGAAAACCCATGTGGATGGCCTTATCCTAAGTTTTCCTACATGTGACATTTTCCTCCCCCTACCTATGTCTCATTCACTTTTCAATGGTCCAGATCACGATGGTTATATCAACGGCCCGCATTTGATTCCGGGCCCCCCTTAGTGTTCTTCTCTTAA